>VZRI01010897.1:577-74457 GCA_013397515.1 Upupa epops | reverse complement strand
CTGAGGAAGCAGAAGGAGGCAGGCAGGAGACCTCCGTTCTCTCTTTTATTCCTGTTAGACCACAGAGGCCTCCCAGGGTCTTTATGAGAAAAGCAGAATATGTGTTTTTATCATGGCAGTGCTGGCCCCAAGAGTGATACATTTTGGCAAATTTTATTTGGTAACTAAGCCTTCAGTATGTAAATTTTATACATTAGTCTGTTTTCCTGTCAGTTTATTTGAGGGAGTATCATCTGTTCAGAGGAATAATTAAAAGACATAATTCTTATTTATTTTTAGTTACTCCATTTGAATAAAAATCTCAGTTATTTTGCTTTGGATAAGACGGAAGAGACATAAGTGCTGAACTCTGGGTGGTGGGTTCTGTTGCTCTGTGTCATTCTGCTTTTATTTTCCTTCCTTTATTATTATTTTTTTTTATAATTTGTTTTACAGAAATTTTGACTCAGCATGCTGAAGAGATTTTTTGTTTGTTTGTTTCAGAGGGTATTTATTCCCTCCTGTTTGCCAGTACTAGCCTGTTTCAAATCCAGCTGGGCTGCAGACATTAGCTCTGGGCTGCAGACATTAACTGCAGTGCTCAGGAATCTCAGAGGGAAGATTTAAAATGCTGTGCAAGCAAAACTCAGGAATTGTGTTCACTAACTTGGTAAAGCATGGAAAAGGGACAAGTGGCTCTCCAGTATCCTGATGGGAATCTCCTGGCTTGGTGACAGAACATGAAATCATCATAGACTCATAGAATGGTTTATGTTGGAAGGAACCTCAGAGATCTAGTTCCAAACTCTCTCTGCCATGGGCACGTTCACCTCACACCAGAGCAGGTTGCCCAGAGCCCCATCCAACCTAGCCTTGAACATTTCCAGGGACGTAGCATCCACAACCTGTTCCAGTGCCTCATCAGTCTTACAGAGAGGAATTTCTTCATAAGATCTAATCTCTTAGCTTGAAACCACCTCCCCTGTACTATTACTAGAATCCTTTATAAGAAGTCCCTCTCCAGCTTTCCTGTATGTTCCTCTTCATGCAGAACACACCAGCCACCTTCTCATTCCAACCTACTTTCAGGTAACTGTAGACAGCAGTAAGGTCTTTCCACAGTCTCTTTTTCTCCAAGCCAAACAACCTCATTTTTCTCAGCTGCTACTCATAAGGCTTTTTCTCCAGACCCTTCACCACCTTTGTTGCCTTTCTCTGCACCCACTCCAGCACCTCAGTGTCCTTGAAGTGAGATTCCTAAACATGAACATAATATCTAACGCCCATCCTCTGTAATTCTGTGACTGCCTCAGCTCAGCCCCCTGGTGCAAGTATGGTGTGTCTGGGTTCCTATGGTATGGTTGGTATGGTTCCAACAAACATCTCCAGGAGGCAGCCAGACAGGCCTTATGTAGGATCATGCACAACATGTGAGATGGAGAATGTGGAGCTATTTCACATGAATACAAAGACCTTATAGATGAGAGAACAGAAACAATGCTCCTTTAAGATTTGAAAATGAAAATAGTAGGTGAATTGAGCAGGTTTCTTCCCCTTCTGGCAGCACAAAACTTCGCTTCAAAGAAAGTCTGGAAGGGGTATGCATGGTAGTAAGCAATGCTCCCATTTTTCAAAAGGAAGAAACAGTTTCATTTGGATAATCATAGAATCATTACGGATCAGAAGGGACCTCGAAAGATCATCTAGTCCAATCCCCCTGCCACAGCAGGAGCACCCAGACCAAGTCGCACAGGAACACATCCAGACGGGTCTTGAATGTCTCCAGAAAAGGAGACTCCACACCCCTCCCTGGGCAGTCTGTTCCAATGCTCCGTTACCCTCACTGGGAAGAAGTTCCCACTGATATTTATATGGAACCTCCTATGTTCCAGCTTGCACCCATTGCCCCTTGTCCTATCACCAGATGACCTTGAGAAGAGCCTGGCTCCATCCTCCTGACACCCACCCCTCACATATTTATAGACATTAATGAGGTCACCCCTCAGCCTCCTCTTCTCCAAGCTAAAGTCACCCAGCTCCCTCAGCCTTTCCTCATAAGGGAGGTGTTCTACTTCCTTCATCATCTTCATTGCTATAGTCTGAACACCCTCCAGCAGCACTGTGTCCTTGAACTGAGGGGCCCAATATCTTTTCAGAATACCATAAGTTTGCCTAAGTGATGTATTTAATGATTTCAATATGACTATGTAGAGCACTAATAGGATGTCATTACTTGGTTTATCACTACCAATAGTAAACAGTTTATCTCAAGCCACTATAACAGAAAATACTGTATCAGTAAGAAATGAATATATTGTACTCTCAAACACCCTACAAGGTATTTTACGATACATGGCACTGCAGTAGTGGATTTAGATAATATAAGGAAATAAACTTTTTCAAATGGCATTGATATATATTGTTTGAAAAGTCAATTTTTATTGCTATTAAAGGATATTTTATCAACAAAGAGTGGGCTGGTGTTTGTGGATATAAGTAGTCTTACAAAAGAGTGATTAGGAGGATGGCCAGTTTTAGCCTTTTTAAGGAGGATAATGACAGTCTTCGCACGTGTTTACTGCCCAGCTCCCTCTGGAGCTCAGCGACCATGGAATCGAGATTGTGTTTCTGCTCCATTAGATTGTGTCACTTTTGTCTCTCTTTCTGAATTTGCTTTAAAATCCCACTAAAGCCTTCCATTGCTCTGTACGTACCTCAGCCTGTTCTGTCAAACCATAAGGTATGATTTTTATTTTAACCTCTTGCTGAGGTACTTCTGGGGTTTTCCATGGCAATAGACTGAGCCTGGGGAGGATGAGATTGACAGTATGTCCCCTAAAGGACAAGAGGCATCTCTCCTTGGTGGCCTCAACTTATGTAGGAGCAAATTACACTCTGTGGCCATCTAAATGCATGGTCATAACCAGGGGCCCCTTTTGCCTGTCCTGGAAGGATAGTTGAGAAGCTACTAAGGTCTTGGGGCTTAGGGAGGGATGTCTGACTTTGGATTAGAAATGGCTCTAAGTCTATTCCTTTTCCATTATGGTGATTCTTGGTGATCTTCACCCCAGAAAGAGAAGAGAGATGGGGGATGTGACAGAAGAGAGAAAGAAATCTCATTTAAGATTTGAAGTGATGGTAGAGATACAATTGTGAGGAGAGATCTCAGTGAAGTTTCAGAGTCTGATTAATTCAAGAGGTGAGAAAGTGATTCTGAATTTACTCAAGTTTTTTTGCTGTAGTTATTTTTTAGAGCTTTTGAGTTTTTTCATTTTATTCCTTTTGTTTCTTTTTGTTCACTAAAATATCACTAAAATCTAAACAAAAAGTACCACCCCCCAAAAAAAAATGTTAAAATATCTATCCTTTATAATATATGTAATAAAGGGATGGGTAATATTCAGTAGCTGCATTCAAACTTTCATTTCTTATCCAAAGACCTTTGTGGTGTTGTATCATCAATTATTATTTCTTTATGAGGCTAACAGGCATGAAACATTTTCTAACACCATGTCAGCAACTTCTTCTGCATGCTAAATATATGCTTTCTATCTTTCTGATGTGGAAAGGGGGAAAAAGAGAAGAAATTTTAATTATCTATGTAAGATTTTTCATAATAAATCACTTCTAAGAGAGGCAAAATGTTCACTACCAGTTAGAGTATAACAAAGTGTCTGACTAAACTATTTTATCCTTTGATAAATTACCTTATCAAAGAATTCAAAGCTTTCAGCTCAGTATGTGGTGGTTGCTACCATAATTGATTGTAGACATAGATATGTATTGTGTTACAGATATGTGTTACGTAGAGGTGAGTCTATGTATCACACTTAAATGAGTTATTTGGAAATACAGTGCAAAAATGTTTTAATTCCTTGGTGAAGGATTGCTCAGAAATGGGAGAGCTGGTTCATCTGTTTTCTGGAAGGGGCATGGCAGGACTCCAGCCTCCTGTCTGGACTTTCCATTGGTGTCAGGCAATGCCAAAAATGGCTCAAGTCCCCTACAGCTTGGGGCGCTACAACAGAAAGGGTGCATAGGAAATACTTGAAGAGCAGTTCTGCAGTATATCCTGCAAAAAAAAAGGAAGAAGTGGCCTTATGCTTAAGTCCAAGTGAAAAGGAGTGAGGACGAAAGAATATTCAGCTGAGTGAGTCTCCTACAGATGAAAGGGCTCTGTCCGTACAGATTTGGATATGTAACAACATTCTGTATCAGTAACTCTCAGGAGATAAGTTGGAGGAACTTAATAGACCATTTCTGCATAGTGCAAGAGAAACAATGAATGTGGAAGTCTGGATACAAACTTTAAAATCACCTTCCCCTGAGATGGATGGGTTTTTGGCATGTAGCACAGCCATGAGCACTTCAGCTCTTGAAGCTCAGCAGCCACCACAAATACAATACACGTAGGTTCAGAGGGAAGCCTGCAGCTCCATAGTCCTCCTACCTCCCAGGAGTTGAACTAATGAATACAAATTATGGTTCTTCCTGTCCTTTTCTCATCCCTCACCTTTGCTGCATCCCTTATTCTCAGTCCAAGGTAACCTTACAACCACTAACTTAATAAACTAACTTAAATCTTGTTCAGTGTCCCCCCTCCAGCTTTTTAATGTGATATCAGAAAGCAAACAATGTCTTGCATGCCAGGTTTTTTTTTCCTCTTTCATTTTTGTGTCTGAGTATATGTGTATAATTTTTCTTCCAAGCCTAGCTGTGATCTTCTGCAGGCCCTCGCTGGAATCCCAAAGATGAAGAGCCTGTGCCAGGCATCCAAATCCCAGTTCTCAGTAACAACTTCCTTTGGAAAGGGTCTGTGGCTTTTCTCCTAATGCCAGTGTATCAGCTCCAACACTCCTTGCTCCTTGAGGCTTTTGTCTTCCCTGTCATTGAGGCGATTGACTGATTTCTTGTGTACCTTGTCAGGGTTTGCAGAAGCAGATAGTTACTTCTCTGCAGGCTGTGACATCCAAGCTGACTTTCAGCCAGATGCCAACTCTGACTTTCATTTTCTTTTCTGAATACTTGAAGAGCTGTGGAAGATAATTTATGAATATAGGAAGTAATATCCTGGAAGACTACATCTAGAACCATCCTTGTAACAATTATTTAGACGTCCCAACATGCTGGTGCTGGATATTTGTTGAAAAAAAATCTCTTTTTCTTTTTCCAAAAGATTATGCTTTTTAAAACAAATTGTTGATTTTTGCATATTGATTTTATTTACAATGTACTTATTATAATAAAACATGATGGTAAATACAAATTAAATAGTAATATATTTGAGACATATATGTAATTTATATGTTAAGTATTTTAATTATTTTTAAAATAAAATTTATCTGAATTTTTTTTTAATTACTTGCTAGGCAGTTAATCACTAGACTTTCAATCAACCACCATGTCAGTGATTTTTACTGGGCTTTATTCAGTTCCAACTAATTCCACCTGAAGTTTGGTTTGCCAGTGTACCAAGCTTTGACAACAGTATTCAGAAGATAATTTATAGGATACACTCTTACCATTACTCCTCTTAACCATGTTTACAAATGCTGTGTAATACAGTGATACAACTCAGAAAGTACCTTCTGACCCTGCAAAGCCAGTGACTGGAACTCAGTAATATTCCCTGCGTTGCACTAATACACACCACAAACATTTGCAAGAAAAATTTGTTTGCTTGTCAGGTGGCAAGGCCAGTCTCGGCAGTTTGCAGTCACACTCCTTGGGGTTTTTTGGGATTGCTCTCTCCTCCTAGATGTAGCTTTGATAAGAAATAGTTCTTTTTGGGCACTGATAGTGAATTACAGCATCCTCAAAATGTTGCATCTCCAATCCTGAAATAAATGCACAGAGAAGACAATAAAATGTTAGATTATATGAATAATTTATCATATGAATAATTATACAAGAAATCAAAAGGACAGAGAATGTATGCCCGCTTATGTAATCTCTGAACATTGGGAGATGTATCGGGTGGGTGCCCAATGTGTGTTCTTAATATTGCTTAAGAATCACTGAATTGTAACAGAACACCTTTGGGAACTATTAACACAGCCCCAAAAATACTGAGAGACTGATTCCTTACTTATTAAAGGCCTGAGCAGCAGGGAGAAATAGGACAGCTTAGTTGAGCAGTGAAGTTTCAATTAAAAAAACCCCCATTATTTAATGTTGAAATTCATCGTGTCTTGTATGTTTTTAAAGCAGTGCATTTCTCATGTTCTAATACAACTTTTGGAGGGTCAGAACTTTTCTTCTAGTAAGGTGGGAGACGCTTTCTGTTAGTTTTGACAGATCCAGATTTCACTCTAGCATCTTCCTGCAGTGTGAAAAATGTAAACAAATGTACAAACTAATGAAATATTGTAAGTATAAAATATTGCTATAAAATATTGCAAGTATAAAATATTACTGTTTGCATTCCAAGTGAATATGAGGGTTATTCATAGATCGAAGCCAGGAGGGAATGTTCACATCAGACAAATTCTCAGGCTCTGGCAATATCTCTAGTTGATTCAGCCTGAACCAGAGACAGTTCTTCTTCTCTATAGTTGAATCTACATTTCAGGATAAATTTAAAGTCATGTGGATCTGAAGCTTAGTGACTTGGTTTAGTGGTGGGCCTGGGACAGCTGGGTTAATGGTTGGGCTCGATGATCGTGATGGTATTTTCCTATCTAAATGATTCTATGATTGGAAATCATTTTTGCCTATCCTAGACAATTTTGGTGCTGAGCTGATCAAGGTAGGTGAGGATGCTTTAGTTAACTATTGAAATCAAGATGCTTGTGCTCTTTTGCTCTACAGTGATGATAAATTCTCTAAGGAAATTGCCCATAAAATCAAAATTAGGCTTATGTGCCAATTCACAGTCACTGAATCTCATCTCTCAGTTCAAGCCCAAAAAGCAGATGGGTTACTGCTAGTATCACTTGTTATTTTATATTCATTAGAGCTCATGTTTCCCAATGCTGTGTCATGTTTGGAAACCACTCATTGGAAGCAACATGCCCTCATTTCTTCAAGCCTTGCTGAAGTCCTGGGACTGAACTTTGGTTTCTGTTGCTTGAAACTGAACCTGTTACAACAGGAGACAACAAGCTCTCCGGGCACTTTTTTCTTGCCAAATCTCATTGCAATCCTGGTGCTGAATTACTGAAGCAAGGTCTTGAGACAGTGATTTTGCATCTCCCTTGCAATTTTCCACCTCCTTTCTAATTTTTCTTACAATAGGACAGGAATTCTCTTAGTATCCTAGGAATTTTCTCTGGAGACTTAATGCCTATGGATTCATTTTAAGTATGTGAAATAGTCAAAGACAAAGTTTTCTGTTGCTTCATTGTACTCCCTCACCAGCCTTCTAATAGGTAATTTGAACCATGTTCATTTTAGTGGGTTTTGTTTGAGAAGGAAAGTTTATTGTATCTTCCTGAAGCGGTTAGGGTATTGAGGTTATTGTCTCTAACTCAGGGTTTTATGTTAGGTTTAAAGGAGAAAATATGTTGGTGCAGACAAGTGGAATGTGGTAGCACAATTAGACATTTGGATTGTGATTGTAAAAATAGTTTTACCATTATAAAAAGCAGCTCTAATGTGCTCAGGACCAGGTTGGAAGGGGCTCTGGGCAACCCGGTCTAGTAAGAGGTGTCCCTGTCTATGGCAGGGAGTAGGAACTAGGTGGTCTCTCAGATCCCTTCCAACATAAACCATTCTGTAATTCTATGCAGTTTTTGTGTGCCACACCACAATTGCTCCAATTGCTATCTGAAGACAGATTCATTCAAATCCCCAGGACAAAGCAGATTTATGTTGTGTGTGTATGTCCAACCCTGTTTTTTCCTTTATTTATCTTTTTCCTTTTTTTTTATCCTGAAAGCTGAAGAGAAAGTGTGAAGTACTTTACATAAAAGGCTGCAGGATGGAAAACCAAACACATCATAAAGGACAAGCTTTTGGAGAAATGAGAGCTAGACAGTGTTAGTTTGAGGAAGTGATAGTTCCCTTTTGATGTGCTGGGCTTCAAAGATTTAAGGACAGTGTTTCAGGAAAGGAATACAAGACTGGTAATGTACTACTTTGCTGTGAAATCATGAACTGTACAAAGGAAACCTTGAAACTGTAAGAATCCCTTGGCAGAGGGTTTGAAATGCTCTTTTGAATAGTAATAACGTGAGGCATACAAGCCACAGAAGTCCCATTGAACCGTCAAAATGGGTCTTACTAGGACTCCAGCAGTGTTTGTGTCATCTTGATGGGAAAGACAGACTTTTCATCTTACAGCACTCTCCATAAAAGAAATACTGAGTGGCAGGGCTAGCAGGATGTTACAGATAACCTTCTCTATCTCTACACTGGTTGACAGATCCTGATTTCATTGGAATCATCGCAATGTGATTTTGTGATAGTGTAGTGGAGAACCTGTCCCTAAACACAGGTGTTTGTTCTGAGTATAGAAATGCCTTGTTGTGAGAAAAGCTTACCATAGCATTTACTTGTTGAATATGTTTGTTGGCTTCCTTCAGGGGCTCTGTGTAGTGGACTGAATTTGTATTTGACATGAAAAACAAAACCTTGTCAGTACGGGCAGCATATGGGTGTACACAGGCTTTCCTTGCAGCCTGCAGCAGTGTTTTTCACAGACCATAGGATCCCAGAATGCTGGGTTGGAAAGGATGTTTAAAGATCATCTAGTCTAAACACCCTGCCATGGCGAGGACCATCTTTCACTAGCTCTATCCAACTCTCTTGAATCTATCCTATCTATATCTGTTTTGAATATTTCCAGGGATAAGCTGGAGTTCAATGAACCCCATCACCTGCTAGACCTCCTTGGGGTGGAGAGAAAAGAGGAAGGTGAATAGAAAAAGATGGAGTGAAATCAAAACACCTCACTGCAGCATCACTATTAGTTGTGATCATCAGGCTCTGGGCTGTTCTGAGATGCCTCTTCATTGTTTTGAGTCATAATTTGATTTGGAAGTTTCTGAGTAAGAACTGTGGACTGATCCAGCAACCATCTTCATTCATCATAATAGTACCCACAAGATGTAGCTGAGTCACCACGATGGGTTATTTTTTCTAACGTGCATCTCTGATTTATTTGATTATAAAGTCCAGATCCTCCTGCTTTCTGTTACAGGCTTTTTATCTTACTCTGGTCACGTCAAAGTCAGTTTGTAGTTAGCAGCATACACATGAAAATTAGTTTTAATTTGCTACGTGTTTCCAAGGATGACTGACATTTAATACGCATAAACCATTCTATGGGTATAATGACAGAGGATAAAGGAGTTATTGGACAACATCCGTCTCTCCACTTAGCGAGTGGCTAGAGGGAAAGGAATGGATAATTGTCAGCAGGTCTGTATTTCATAGTTTAGAAAAACCAAATACTGTGTTTGCTGTGAGATTCAAGGGTCCTAGAAGATGTTCCTAGTAGTAATTTGTAGAATCATTAAAGTTGGAAGAGACCTCCAGGACCACCAAATACAACTGTGAACCAAACACCACCTTGTCCACTAAACCATGTTTTCAAGTGCTGGATCTATATGGTGTTTGATTGCTTCCAGGGGTGGTGACTCCACCGCTTCCCTGGGCATCCTGCTCAGTCTGTACACACCAAGTGATGACAAAGTCACAGCAAAACCTAGTGAGGCAAAGCCTGTAGAGGCAGAACCAATGTTTAGGGGTGAAAGAAATTACTACACTGTTAAAGAAATCATGTCTTTTGTGTCCCTAACCTCAATACTGAGAGACAACTTACTTCAATCTAGTAACTTTGAGTCCATCTCGTATCTTTGCTGTGGCAAATACATGTATGGGTCTTTGCATTTGTGGCTAGTGCTTGGGGTTTTTTTGGTTTATTTTTTGCTGTCCTATGATCTTCTTTTCTTAGGAATTCTGGAGACCAGTGTGGTTCTGTGAACCTCATCACTAAGCAGTGATTTCTACTAAATAAGGATTGAAAGGATTAGAAAAAGGCTTTAATTTTGTCAACATAAATATTTACTTTAAAATATTTTGGGAACGTCATCAATAATGGATTTTTAAACTGTGGGTAAGGATTTAATTTGAGCATATTGCATTTATTTAGTGTATTTATTTATTTAGGATTGTACTTAGTGACGAAAAACATCCTTAAAGGAATAAAGAAGTGAAGCCTAATAGATTGACTTGCATGCCAGATGTTGGGTTTGTATAGACCACAGTGCTGAGACTTCTTCCCATTTGTAATCATTGTTGCACGCATCCTTATATTCCATTATTTTCTGTTGAGAGGGTGATGATGTATAGAGAAAACAAGAGTGAAATTGAAGCTTTTGGAAATGTCTTCTGTGAAGCTTACATGAAACTATACCTCTTGGTAGGAGATTTTAAGTATCTGTGATTTCTTCAGAGATCCACATGAAGTTTAACAAGTGTTGGCTTTTTGGTTAGCTGCTTTTTTTTTTTTTTTTTTCATACAAGTGTCTGGAGAACTTTGTGTTGCCAGGAGCAAAATTCCTACTCTTTGCTTGGACTTGGCAGAAGATTCACTTTCATTACACTGTGATGATTTCATGTGACTTGTCTTCGTGGTTTTGGTTGTTCCTTAGGAAAAAAAGACACCAATATTTTTTTCCCTCTGGCCTTCCACTAGATTCCTTTTAAAAAGTTACTTTCTTCTTTAGGTTGTTCTCTTTCTGATGCCTTACTTGTTAAATTTGAGGTGACTCTTGTGGTTACACAAGGGAAGGACTAATGGTAAGAGCAGAAGAGAGAGCAGATTGCCTATTAGATTGCAGTTATTTATGTCAGGGCAAAGGACAAGCAGAGGACTGTGTTCCAGAACAACTGCTCTTATCTAGATTTCTTAATATGCTTTTGAAGTTGCCTCTGGTGCTTACAGTGTCAGTAGTCATTGAGCCTTTGACTTTCAGCAGTTGTAGTACAGTAGTTTCTCATTTGGATAAATGTTATTGTCATTGCAGAGGGGTTACCTGTGTTTTCTTTACATTGGTATTTTTTTACATTGAATTCCTGCAGAGCTTATACTTAAAGAAATTGTAAAATTGTTGTAGAATTTATATTTAGGTATTTATTTATGTATTCTGTAGAATAAATTTTAGATAAGTACTAAATAACTAATAATAGTCACATGTGATAGTTACCCTTCAGTGTGATATTTAAGTTTGTTTGCCATTGCATTCATTAAACAGAGTGATGTAGTAAAGCATTAATCATGTCCATGCAAATATTAAAAAACAACCAAAACACCAACATACAATAACTAACCTTTCCAAAACTCAAAACCTTCAAATCCTCCCCATATTTTCTTTAGACAGTTTCTAGCAAGAGTGGAAGCTGACAGAATCTGCCATAAATACATGAATCTTGCAGCTAACCTTCACAGTTATGCTTTCAATTTCAACTCCATTTGTATAGATATCAGTTTTCATATATAAGAATATAAGGTGTGTATTTATATATTATAACTTTATATTTTGATATAAAGAGTTATAGTTAAATAGTTAGATGTAGCTACATGGTTATATGTAAATTGCATGCAAATATATATCTTATTTCCTTTTCGGGCACACTCAGCTCCTCTCATGTCCCATAGAAGAAAACTGTATGGGCTAGAAAATGAGGTACTGTATTAGAGTAAACTTTCTATATGAGAAAATGCATCCCTGTCCTGAAGTAGGTTTGGTTTCGTATAGGAACTGGCCATCCTTATGTGTAGATGTTCTCCCATTTATGTTAATGGCATATGAAATTGGACAAGGAAAATAATAAAATATTAGGTTCCTTCGCCTTTCCCAATTTATGTGCAGTAACTTTATTAGAATTATACCCTGAAGATGCAGGTTTGGTGACTTATCCCTGGACTTCCTGGCCTGAAGCAAGCTGCTTACTGTACTTCAGCCTGTCACAGCAATTATATGACTTCATAGCTCAGCTAATCTTGTCAAGCTTGTGTGCTTGATTTAAGCAGAAGACAAGAACAGGAAAGAAGGCGGCACAAGAGTGAGGACCCAGTGCTACATGAACAAAACTGAATAGATAATTACAATGTTGAATTTGTTTTTAACATATTCAACCTATTTGCCTGTATTGAACATCCCTGGCAGTGGCATACAGACAAGGTATTACACTGTTTTAACAGTTGCCTTGTTTTGGACTCCAGGGACCTTTTGCTGTTGCCTCTTAAAAATGTATAGTTGCTGGTTTGATATATCCTTAAGAGGTAAAACACATTTAGAACGAGAGGAAACAGCCTCAAGTTGCTCCAGGGGAGGTTTAGGCTGGACATGAGGAAAAAATTTTTTCAAGGAAAGGGTCATCAGGCCTTAGAACAGACAGACTATGGATGGGATTGCATTGCCATCCCTGGATGTGTTTCAAAGTTGTATATATCTGGAGTTTAGGGACATGGTTTAGCAGTGGCCCAAACAGTTGGACCAGTGGTTGCACCTGATGATCTTGAAGGTCTTTTCCAACCTAAACAATTCTATGATTCTATGAAATATCACTGTTCTATCAATCTGAAGTGTCAGAGAGGAGTTTGTAATAATAATATGTTGTCTTGTTGTGTTTCTTGCTCCAACATTTTAGGCTGGCGATAACCTACCTTGTAATTTCAGTCTCTATGAGGTAGTGTCACTATGAGAGTCATTAAGTGAACAAATGCCAAACATCTGCCTAATTCTTAATATCTGTCTTGATGAAGGATTTTCACTAAGCGTAACAAAGATCAGCATCAGATTTTCTCATGCACCTACAGAGGCGCGTGATCATTTTTCGGTCAAAGAACGCACAGAGACACACAAATTCGGTATTTTTACCTTAGAATACTTTGGGTTTTTTTTTTTTCCTTTCAAGTTTTTGAAATAAATCAAGATTGACAACATACATTTGCTGTCTTACTAAAAAGGAGACACTATTTCAGTTGAATTGCCTTAAGTTGAAATGGGTATCATGTTATCTTTTCTCATTGTTCCTCAAGTAGTTTGTAATAGGCAAATTTATATAGGTACAAATTTTGTTCTTCTAGTCACACAACAGCAAAGATTTTGACTTGAACATCACAAACTCCATTACAGTAGCTGTCTAATATGGCTATATGTATATAAACAGATATCATACTTACATTTTTCTATAACCCTAGAATAATTGTGGGCAGGAAGGTGGTTGCAAAACCATCTGGAATTAAAATGCAGTTTAGAGGTAAAAATGGTGAGTAAAGACCTTTGGAGATTCTGTATATTTAACCTAATTTTAATCACTGTCACCTCATTCTCAAATGCTTCACTTAGGTCTTAGAATAGTTCCACTGAGCAGTGAAGCAGAAAACTTTGGATATAAATCCGCAGTCCTTGATTTTGATCTGAAGTTAGTCCAAAATCAAATGTTTTCAGTATTTCTTGGTGGTGAAGCACAGATATTGAAAACACATAAACTAAAACAAATGTGCAAAAAACCCAAAAGCAAACTAGACCTAGGAAATTTTAGTATTAGTCTAGATTTACTTTTTTTTAGTAATCTTCCGTAATGTATTGTTTTATGCTCATGTAGCAGAAAGCAGGATTAATTACTGTCTGCCTCCTGTTCTTCTACTACTTGTTGAATGACTCTAACTGATTTTAACATAGAAAATAGATGATTTCTTACGTAATGCTTTTGATCAATGGATTCATTTCATGGGAAGAGTATATTACTGTGGTACCTTCTGTTTTAGAAACATTCTGAGGTAAAGTTTAAAAATCTGCATGATTCTCAGTTGTTTCTTGGGGCTTCAGAGTATTCTAGTACTTTGACAGACAATTGTTAGAGACTTTGAAATATTAAATATTCTCTTAGTCTCTTTATCTGTTGTCTTTGTTTTGAAATTTTGGATTTATTCCATCTGAAAACCAATTACAGGATAAATTGTTTCAAGCCTTATAAGAGAAATAATAATTGTAATCAGGGTTGAAGCATTTCTATCTATTTGAAAGCAACAAGAACTCATATCTGAGTTTTGATATCTGCAAGTTAAAAGACTATAAAACCTCTTAATGGAGTTTGATAAGTATAGGATTAGGAACATTTGCTGCTGTGCTTTGTAGGCAGTTTATCAGCAATTATTAATGGTATTTGTTAGGATTGAACTCCACACTCAGGGCTCATATTCAGGCTACAGATGTAATATGTTAAACAGAAAATCATGAAGAGTTTAAATGTATTAAATGTGAATAGCAGGGCTTGGCATGGCAGATGACATTCAGCAAATCACTTGCTTCTGTGATCTAAATTTGGCTCTATTTGGAAAAAATGCTATGTATTTGCAAATGAAAGGAATAAAATTACTTAAAGAAAGGATCTGTATAAAAGCTGTGGTATCATTTTAATTGTTTCTCTTTTCTAGTAAGAACACTGAGTATGTGGGGATGTCAATAAAGAGTATGAAATCTCTGTGCATTTTTACTTTGTGTCTCATGTGTCTGTGTAAAACATCATCTCAGAGGCACCTTATTTGCATTACAGACCAGATTCTGTCAGATTTTTGTGGAATAACTGTAGAAAGGGGCAGCCAGAATATATGTTCTGCTTGTTGCTTCCAACCTTACTAAAATGTTAAAGCTGCTGAAATTTCACAAGAAAGTATTTACATGAGCTAATTAGGTGACATTTATATGAGCTAAAGGTGACATTTAGATATAACATTCTAAATGATGATGTTACCAAAAAACCCCTTATGTTGAAAACCCATTAGCATTTTGATTTTTGTCTCTACAGGAAGATCCTTAAATAGGTTCCAGTCTGTTGATTTTTCTTTTTTTTTCAGTGGCTTCTCAGGATTTACACTGGTGTCTGATATCAGCCAGAGCAAATTTCAGTCTCAGTAAGGCCAGCCAGAGCAAATTTCAGTCTCAATAAGGCCCAAAGCATAGTCTTCATTTTGAATTCCGGAGATGATGTAAGCTGAAGTTGATATGATTTTATATGCTTTTTGCCCTCTGAGTGAAGATAATTTTAATATCTAGATACTTATGAGTTATTAACATACCGTTATTTCACTGTTAGGTATACAACAATACAAGTTGACAATACAAGTTAATGCACTGTAATCTGCAATAAGATTTGGAAAATTGTGACAATATTGAAGATGTCATGTAGTCAAAATGAAGATTACAGCTCTATCCAAAGTGAAAAATTGGTCCTAGGGAGCTTTTTAGATGTTAATGACTTTTGGAATAATTCTTGTTGCCAACTTTTTTTCTTTCAGATATTGTAACAGACTGCCCAGGCAGTGCTGGAGTCCACATTCCTGGAAGCATTTAAGATATGCAGACCAAAAAATTAGGAACATGGTTTAGGGGTGACCTGGCAGTGCTGTGGCAGAGCGTTGGACTTGATGATCTTAAAATTCTCTTCCAATCAAAGAGGTTCTGTAATTTCTGTTGGGAAATTCTTTGTGACTTCATTAATAGGAATTTGCACATTGTCATAGATGTGTAACTTGCATGAAGAAATATTAGAGCAACATTAA
Organism: Upupa epops; assembly: GCA_013397515.1. Lineage (NCBI taxonomy): Eukaryota > Metazoa > Chordata > Aves > Bucerotiformes > Upupidae > Upupa > Upupa epops. Next base: position 58,961 of record VZRI01010897.1, on the reverse strand, counting down.
GACCTTGAAATGTAACCACTGCTATGCGGAAAGCCAGAGATAAGCATTAAGAGTAGAGTGAATAAATTCCTTACTAATTCAGAAATGTCTAACAAAAAGAGGTATTTTCAAATTAAGCCTTAATTTTCTATTAGATACAAGAATTATGTTTTCACTTTGTCTCCTCTTGGTTAGGGCTCTTTTCCCCATGTACTTTTGCCAGTAAATAGAAAGTAGAAACTATTAAATATGATTTAGGATCTTGGGTTTTTTATTTCTTATGGAGGATTTCTCTCCTGTTATCCACTCTGTTGACACAACCAACACACTCAAAGCTGAAAAAAAGTAAAATAAAAAAGTAGCTTCTTTAGCTATCCTCCAAATCTTTATCTAATTAAAATGATATGTGATGCAGCTTAATTTTCAGTAGTGTAACTGCAGTCAAAGATTTTTTGCTAAGCATGGCTGACACATAAGTGTTTAATGGACTAGATTTTATTATTTTTAATCAGAAATTCATGTCTTGCTCCCATAAAAGGCTCAAAGGATTTTGCCACGATGTAGTCATGTAACTAAGCATTGTTTTCTACTTGGTTCCATATCTCATTTTTTAAAAGAATCTACATTGAACTTGTGTAGTAATGCCAAAGCAAAACTTACTAACGACTTGAAATGTCCAAATTCAAACTTAGTTTAAGTGCAAAATAGCTCTTAATGATTGCCTTGCAATTTGGGGAATCTAGCAGATTGTTTTTAATGATCCATGCTAATTTACTGAGCTTGCAACTTGCTATGTTCCATTTAGCAAAAGATAACAGTACAGTTAATTGGAAACTTGTTAGATTTTCAAATACTCCTTTTTTAAAATTTTTTTGAATTCATTGGAAATGAAAATGGATTGTTTTTCATTGCAAAAAGTTAGTATGATCTGACATCATTCTTACTAAAACATCACAATTAAATGATTATTTGTGTGTTACGTCCATAATATGCATTATTTCACAGCTTTATCAGAAAGGGCTTCAGACAGCCATTGAATTCAGGAGTACTCAATGAAATGCTGAAGGGTATTTTGGGTTTTATGTAAAATGAGTATCAGAGTATCAGGGAGAACTTACTGAATGAAGGGCAATATTTCATTGAAAATTATTAAAAAGCCGTATTTATAATACTTTCTATTTCTTAGGTAATACATGGTATTAAATATTCTATTCTGAAGGTAATACTAAATTATTAACTGTATCTAACACAATTGGATAGATTCAAATTACTTTAGCAACTGTGCTGCTTTTGGATATATTAAGACATAGTTGGTGCTTTAAAAGCTTAATCCAGAGGCATGTCTGAGATTTGGTGGAACATTCCATCCACGGTTATGCTCAGAAGCAGGCAGGAATCAATTCAGCTCTTAAACTGAACCTTTGACTTACTCCGATTTATTCTGCCTGATGTAACAGTTAATGCTAGTTTCAAATTTAAAGAGTAAAATATGAACTAGAAGCTTCCCTGTTCAGCCAAGTCTTGGGAGATATTTGCTAAGGGAGACCAAAACATGTATACTGCAGTATTATTGCTATAGTGACTTTATCCGTCTTTTAAAAATGATGAGGCAGATGCGAAGAAAATGGCCATGGAATTGAAGGTGATGTAAAGATTTTCCCTGAGATTTTTGTGTGATTCTCATCACTCTGGCAGTATTTTTCCATTTGAAAGTGATGCATGTAGTCCAATCTTGTGGCAATAAAAGCTTTTAGCACCACAATGTACCATAACCCTGGTATAGCATAATATGTGCAGGGTAATTTTGTTCATTTAGGTTCAAACTAAGGTTTTGTTCCCTCTGAGCTATCGAGTTTTTTGTAAAGTCAGTGGTGTTGGTTATTAGAAGAGGGAAATTTTCTTCTTTGTGGTTTGAAAGAAAAAGTCGGTTTATTTTAGATTCATCCAGACATCAGAATCCACAAATCATTGTCGTTGGGATAAAACTTGTTCATTATACTTCTCATGGAAATTCTCCTGGTGAAGCCCACATGAGATCAGATGTTTAATATTAAAACTGTGACTATTAACATAGACATCTCTTCCAGCAATGTTACTTCTACCTCAGCTTGAGACGTAAGTTTTAATGTGATTTTTTCCTCTATTTAATTGTCAGCAATAACTAGGCAATTTCTAAGTGCTTCATAGCCATTTCCATTTTCTATGGATTGAGGGTTGTGCAGTGTCAATGTGAGGTATTACAAATAGTCACTAATGCTGATGATAGTAATACTGTTTCTACAGTAAGCAAGGGATAAGTCTTCTGAGATCTAGCATTGTTTCCTAATTCTACAGTCTCAGTTTCTGCAGAGATAGATAGTGAACCATGTGATCTCTGAATAAATCTTTTGTCTCGCGTAACATCGTGTGAACATAAAGGAGCTCTGCAGCGTCAGCAGACCACTTCACAAAGCAGGATTAATTTTGGGTTTCACAATATAAATCCACAGCTATGCCTAAATGTAGTGTTTTTCTGCCTGTCGCATATTCCTGTGTCACTGCAAGACCTGTGCAGATATGTGGAGTAACAGATTGGAAAGCTGATTAATCTTTTTTTTATCTTAAGAGAAGTAGAAAAAAGGAGAGAGGAGATTGCCAGGGGGCTGCCTAATGACACCTGCTAGTTCTTTTTGATCCACTTGGGTGTTTTGCTCTTGGTAAAGATCCTTTCCTTGCCAAGACACATTAATTTGTAGATTTCCATTCGAGAATTCTTGGGCAGTGAAATATCTTGCAGAGATTTATCATGTTACCATCAAGGGAACAGAGAGAGTTACCATAACTCGGGTTATATCCGCTTGTTTTCATTACTGAATTTCTTAGTGAGAATAAAGATGTTCCCAGGAGCTGAAACTTTGAGTTGGTTTGGACTTTTTTCCCATCATTATTTTTTCAACAGGTGTGTGAAAGCAAACAGCAAATCTAGTTTTCTATTCAAGTGTTGCATTATAAACTGTTAGTAATCTTTAAAAAAATAAACCTCACAATTTTTGGAGTTGCTTCTCTCTTTCCTATGCTTACATCAGCAGCGATTCCCAGCAAAGTGCTTTCAGGTTTTCTGGAATGTTTACTTGCCTCTGCTTTTCCACCTTCACTTTCCTCCTAAATCCCCATGAAAATTTGCATCTGGATTGCAAAAGTTTAATGAATAAATCCACAACTTAGATTGTGACAAAAGAATTCAAACACACCATTCATATATTTTACCTTCCAAACTGCAGTAGTAGAACATTTAGATTGGAAAAACCTGCCAGAAAACATCTATAGAACTGGGGGAGTTGGATGGGTTATTGGGTTGGTTGTTGGGTGCTGATCGTTCTTCAGAGAATAAAATCCATATTTGGTTATCAGTTACAATATAGAAGTCACCTACTTTGTGTTGACTCTCATACTAATTTAGAAAGATAACTAAATATGTGAAAAAGACTATTGAAAAATGCATTGCAAGGAAAAAAATGTTCTTTTCCCATGTAATTATGTTGGTTTATGACTTCTGATCCTACTTTAGGAAAAGGAAAATAAACCCACCAGCACCCTAAAACCAAACCCACAAAAACAACAAGAAAAATGCACTCAAAGTTTTACTTAAAGAACCACAATCAATTTTCATTGAGTAGAGTGCTCTGTTTTTCAGACTGTCATTAACTCTTGAGCCTGGCTAGTGAAAGTGTCCTTTCATCTTATTTTGTAAGGTCTGGAGTACGATTTGACAAATGCTCAAATTTGATAAATTTGATAAAGAAATAGTCTTCAAGCAGTAATGATCATCCCAGGGATTCTTGGAACAGGAAAGATTCCAAAGGAATTGTCATCCTTTACAGGAAAATGCTTTGTAAATCATCCTGTGTGCTACTTTTTATTAGATTAAGTGTATAATCAGAAAACAGTTTTCTGATCCAAAAATTTGACTGCTTTTGAAGTTGCAATCCAAAGGGAAAAGTTATCTGATTATTTTAGAGATGAGGAGTAAAAAATTGATGACAGTGGTGGTTCAAGGAGAGTGCATGGGGTATGGACAGTCTCTTAGCTCCAAACGTATCTGTGGAAACTTCTAACAAGATAAATAACCCCATGCAAAGTGTGTTCAGGCTGCTGTTATTTCTTTTTAATGGCCTGTCTCAGTTTCTTCATTCACATGCGTTGGCTTTTGAGGCAGTTGCCTTCCTTGTGACTGGATATGCTTGAGCTAGTACACAGCAGATATTGTGTAGAACTCACAGAGAATGCTTCTGCTATCGTGATCACAGGATCACAGAATGGTTTAGGTTGGAAGGGACCTCAGTCTTGATCTAGTTCAAACACCCCTGCCAGGAGCAGGGACACCTTCCACCAGACCAGGCTGCCCAGAGACCCATCCAACCTGTAAACTTCCAGGATAGGTAGTGCACTGTGCTTAGCTTCTCTGGAACTACTGTCTCTCACTTTAGAGCAGTTACACCAACAGTTTTCCACAAATAAGACTACAGATCAGTCTCTTGTAGATGTTTAATTGGTTTAATTTGTCCAAATTTGAAGCTTACTTGGCAATAAAATAGAAAATGTACCTATTTCCACACAGGGAAGAAAATAATTTGCTCATTACTCTGTCATGATCATAGAATCATAGACTCATTTAGTTTGGAAAAGATCTTTAAGCTCATTGAGTTCAGCAGCAGTTTCTACAAGTACATACTTTTATTACAACAAATGAATTTCAACAAATCTTTATAATATATTCAAAAGAACCCTTAAAAACCTAACCAACCAATAAGACCCAACCTTTTTCTTCTGTTTTTAATTTCCTGCCCTAGCTTTTCTGAGTATCCCAGTGTTTAGCTCCCTGTCTCTTGCTATGGTAACACATGTAACTAATTGGTGAGATCGACAAAATAAATACATCTGTATTTTCTTTTGTTAAGATATGTTTTTAGTTTTGTTACCAAACATGTTGTCCATCATGAGTTCCCTATTCATTTTCATCTCTTACTTCAAACACTGGTAAATCATTTGATCACGATACAACTCTGCAGGAGTTGCCAGCTACTCTCTTACATCAGATGGTTCCTCCTTTTTCTTTTTTGGAGGGCAATCATAGGATGCAAATGGCAAGTTCTTGTGAGATACATTCCAGCATCTAGTTCTTGATGTGCACCTCAGACAGCTGGGCTAGACGTGCTGGAAGGTCTTCTGAGCTGCTCTCATAATGAAGTGGCTTCTTGGCCTCTTAAACACAGTGTCCCCTCCAAGTGCTCCTTGAATGTGGAATTATCTGCATGTTAGGCATTGCCAAAGATGCAGATATATGCAAACATATGGTGTAAATCCAACGTGCTACAAACCCATATGGTGTGTGCTTGTGGTGGGTTTCACACCAGCATATGAAAAGGCAAAATGCTTAAGTTTGTAGCAAACAATATTTTGAATTAACAAGACTCAGGGGCAAAGTGAAAGGAACTTCCAATATTTCGATTTTAAATTGGAAACAACTCACATTTACTGCCTGTGAGTTTTGCCTTTGTGCTAAGTGTAATTGTTTTGGTCGTTATTTTTAAGCTGTATTACAAATAGGGAAGTGTGAGTTCTTTGTAGCTTAGTGGGCTTTCAGGTATCCTGAAGGAAAATATATACCTATAAGTACCTGTAAGAACCACACAAGTGTAATTTTTTTAATGATATGGAATTTCAGCCTCAATTAAATGTGATAGTTAATATTCAGGACTCCAGTAAATACATCTGGTATGTTCACAATGGTAAAAGGAAACCCAAAAGCATCACTTTTTGCAAATGAAATTAAATTGTTCTTATCTAGTAGCCTTGACAGTTACTTGTAAAGTACCTGTTGTCTGGATGTTGTCATTGATTATTGCCTTTGATAATCAAGATGGTTTACTTGACAAGTACTTGCCAGAAAAAAATGACACGACTTGAGGCAGTGTAGATAACACCTTAAAAAAAATAAAAATGAAAATCTACTGGGATAAAACCAAATCTAATTGGTACTTTCCCAAAATGCTTTAAGAATTGTGGGTTTTTTTATTGCAACATTTTGTTTTACATAGATTGATAATGAATGTACATAAAACTCACAAAGCTCAATATATTCAATATAAATAAGGAAATAAATATACTTCTAACTTCTGCTTGGGTTCTATTTGAAGAAATAACCTGGATCAAAAGACTGCTTCTGACTGTATTCTTTGAGTTCCTCTAGCAATGAAAAGAAATTTAAGTCATCTTCAAAGTGTCAGTATTACCAAAACATTGATTTAAGAATGACTTATTGTAAAAATGGACTTGTTTTTTATTGATGATAGTGAAAAAGGTGAAAGTGGAGAATTTACAGTTAATGCATGAGGAGGGATTGCACCATTGTCTGATAGTTCTTTCCCTTCCTTTGCTAGAATGTTGGTATCTGATGTATCAAATTGATACAATTTGAGTTACGAATTTCACTGCTGTTCTCACTTCTGAATAAGAATTTTTATGGAACAGAAAGTTTTTCATTATTAACAATTTGTACAGGATTTCAGTTAAGCTTTTTGGTCACCTGGAAAAAACAATCCTCAACATCAGCCGAGACATTATCGTAGAATCATTTATGTTGGAAAAGACCTTTAAGATCATCGGGTCCAACCATGAATCTACTCTACCAAACCCACCTTTGCTCCATCTCCTTAAGCTGCACAACTTTTCAACTTCCTTTTTGTTTTTTGGTTTGGGAGTTTGTTGTTGTTTTTCTTTACTACTTGGTCCATGTCCATGGTTTACTCTTCATGTAACACATTTGCTAAAGCATGCGCAGTAGTTCCTCTGCTAGTCTCAGACTTTTCCTGGTGGGAGATTCACTGGTCTGTGTGAGGAGCCAAGTGAAACTGCTGTGCTGTACAGACTGGTTGGCTCCAAGGCTTTCAGGATTCCTTTTACAGCAGCATGATTTTAGCAAATCCTACAAATTCCTTACAACACTACAATGTGAATTCAGAGCATATGTCTTCTGATTTGATCTACTTGAGTAGAGTAGTTGGGTTCGATCAACTTTAATTAACATTTGAGATTATTGGTAGGCAAGGATATGGGAAATAACCCGTCACCCCAGAGAAAGAGTATGGCAGTTGTGAGCTGTTTTCCTAGTAACGCTGTGAATTTAAGGCTTTTCTTAAAATCTTAGGTTTGTGAGAAGAAACAAGGGTGAAGTGGCAAATCTGCTCCATTTAGTGAGTAACTACTGATGTGCCATTAGAAGGAACAGCAACTGTGAGAGATCATAGAATGGGCTGGGTTGGAAGAGAACTTAAAGATCATCTACTTCCAAACCCCCTGCCTCCCATTAGGCCAGGTTGCTCAAGGCCCCATACTCTGAAGACGTATCTTGTTTGCCCCTTCCTCAAAACAAGGTACATGCATCTTCATTAAAGTATAAGATAGTAGTAAAAAGTATATGTATACACTTGTGTATATATTTTTATATGTATTATTTTATATTTATGAAATACGCATGAGGGAACTGAGTCTGTTCGACCTAGAGAGAAGTAGTCAATAGACTACTTCACCCCAACAGGGGGACCTTATTGTAGCCTTCCAGTACCTGAATAGGGCTACAGGAAAACTAGAGAGGGACTCTTTATGAGACCCTCTTGTAATAGGATAAGGCCAAATGGTTTCAAGCTAAAAAAGGGGAGATTTAGCTTAGATCTTATGAAGAAATTCCTCCCTGTGAGGCTGGTGAGGCACTGAAACAGGTTGCCCAGGGCTACAGTCGCTGCTTTGTCCCTGGAAGTGTTCAAGGCGAGGTTGGATGGGGAAGTTACATTGTTGGAAAAAAACATTTTGCAGATGGACTGTATTTATCTGCTGCCGTGTAAAAAGGCTGTTCTTGCAAAAGGCTATTATTAAAGTGTAACCAAAATAGTGTTTGAACTGGTATTCCAGTTAAATTCCCCTACAAGAACACACAAAGACCAGATGACAGAACAAGCTGGTTCATCAGTGCTTTATTAAGCTTCCTTCCAGAATAGGATCAACATTGAGCAATTAGGAATGCTTGCTTCTCGTTTTTTGCATTGGTTTTGCTTCATATGAGTTGATACTGGATTTCTTTCATTGATTTAATGTTGAATTAGATGACAACCTGATTACTAAACTGGGAAAAAAGCTCATAGAGACAGCTTCTTTTTTAAAAAGATGAATAATTGTAGGATATGATGGCATTTAGAGATGAAGTAGCTAGCTTTCTAGTCTGTTAGTAATATATTTACTTGGCTGCTAACATTGTTTAAAAAAATAAGATGGCATGAAATACTGCCTTAATGCCTCATCATGATCTCAGCCTGGAGCTGAGATGATCAGGAGGCTAAGTGTCTTCCATGTGAGGAGAGGCTGAGAGAGTTGGGGCTGTTTAGCCTGGAGAGGAGGAGTCTGAGGGAAGATCTAATCAGTGCTTCTTAATATCTGAAAAGCAAGTGTGAGGAGGCTCCCATCAATAGGGCAAGGGTGACAGTGGGCACAAAATTACACAGGAGATTACATCTAAAAAGAAGGTAAAGCTTTTTTCAGAATGGTGGTAGCAGAGTCCCAGCACAGGCTGTCCAGAGAGGTCATGGAGTCCTGTGTTCTGGAGACATCCAAACCCACCTGGATGTGTTCCTGTGGATCTGCTGTAGGAGAACCTACTCGAGCAGGGGGATTGGATTAGATGATCTCCAGAGGTCCCTTCCAACACCTACCTAGATTCTGTGATTCTATGCTGTACCAACGTTTACAGAAGATGGGAAGAAATGTGCAGGGCCAATAAGACATGCTGAAAGAAAAGTGGAATGAGTGATGCTGAATGGGTGATAAAGTTTTGTGTTCTCAGAATAATCTGAAACTTGATCTAAGCTTTAAAAGTTTAGTTTATCAGTCAGTGGATATCAGAACATTTTCAGATGGCTGTGAAGAGGATGATATTTGCTCCTTTGGAAAATCTTTTGATTTTGATACTATCTCTGCTTTATAAGAAGGAAAAGACCAGATTTATATTCCGACTCAGTTTGGAGTAGTATCCAGCTTGGCTATAATTCTCTATCTAGTTGTTGGATGCTTAATCTAAATTAGTCATTGGACTTTTTCTTATGATCACAGAGAGAGGCTGCAGCAAGTGATGATTCACATCACACTAAAATAGGTAATTATGTGGTATCAACATCCTTTTCCAAGGCATTTCCTACATCCTTGGAAAATTGAGCTATAGGGATATTGCTGAAGGAAAAACGCAAAGTTGATGCAATTATTATTTTTGTAATGAAGCTATTCCTCCTCAAGTCAGTTAACTCAAGGTTACCATATTGTCCAATTTTCTGGCAGAAAACCCAACACAATAAGTTGTGTTGGTTACTCTGCATTGACATTTCATTATACTAATGCAAGACTACCTGAGCTCAGCCTTGGGGCTTTTAACTCCAGCTTTGACATTATTCTTCTTGCTGCATTTAAATAAAAATAGCTGAGTCTCATTTTCTGAAATATCAACAAGATTCATAATTGCTCTGAATTCTGTGTTAGCATGGAATAAATCAGGATGTTTCTTGACTCATGAACCCCATAAAGACAATCGCAGAATTTTTGTTGATAAAGTCTTAAGTAATTTCAGATATCATCCTAGTGAGAGCCCTTGGTTAGGCTGGTTTGATACTGATGTTTTGTTGCCTTCCAGAGGCAGCAACTGTCACAGGGGAATGTTGCTACAGATCTTAATTGTCTCAATACATCTTTGTGTGTTTTAATGCCCGTAATGTAATTATGCAATTGAATACCATTATTAAGTCTCAGTATCGTATTAGCTCAGAAGAAACACAATGTATTTGTGTGCCATAGGAATGGAAGTACCTGTGTTCTGAAAGACTATCCCCTCACATTGCAATTACTCAGTAAATGTCTAGTTCAGAAGGTTCACAAAAACATTTTGCTCACATGCTCCTTGGGGCCACCAAAGACATTACACGTAACTTATGACTTACAATGAAAGGTCAAAAGCCACAACTGCAAGATGTCTCTGAATGGGAGTATATGAAATAAAGGCAGTTTAGGTGCCTGTAGAAGCAGAAAAATGCTTCAAATAAAACATATTGGTAGGGAATACGTTACACTCCCTATTCCAGGGGGATAGGGGAAAGCCAATAATAAATAAAATGAAAAGCAACAGTCCCTGACAGTCTAACCTGGGCACTTTCTTATTTGTTTATTGGCTTAAAGGTTTATGGGGTTTTCTGTTTTGTTTTGGTTTTTTTTCTTATCAGAACTACCAGAGTTTAGCATTGCTGGCAGCATTGTTTTGCATCACTTTGAGATTGGTCTGGTATGGTTGACCTTTCCTTTAACAGGAAAATGAGCTTACAGAATATGTTCACCTCTGTCTGTAAAGAGAAAAGAAAACAGAGATGGATCCTTTCCCAAGTTTCAGAGGTCTCCTATTTTTCTTAAATATTTGAAAATCTTAGTTGCCTCCTGTCAGTCTATCAAAAAAACTCATGGTTTTCTTTGCTTGCCAAAGCATCACCGTGAAAACAATGTATACAGGAAAAGCAGGATTATTATGCTTTTGGGCACTACTGTGAATATACAGAAACTATACTAGAGCTCTTTGATTTAAATTGAAATACAGAGGGGATTGCATGTAGGTAAAAAAACATGGTTATTTCAGCTAGAAAAATGTGACTTGAGTTTGCTGGTATTCTCAAGGGGAATGTGTACTTCTGTATTTTGTCTAGATGACAGCATTTCCATTACTGTAATCACCTGTAAAATCACAGAACACCAAAGCAGCGCTGCAACACAGAAGTGATTAAAGTGAATTGATCAGAAATGCCTGTTCTTACGCTTTTGCCTGTGGGAGTCAAAGCCTACATACAGAGTCCTTGGTCTGCACTGATTCTCTGTCCTTGTAGGGACACTCTGGGATCCTCAGTTTTGCTAAGCATCACTCTGTTCCTTCTGTAGATGCATCTCATAGAATAATAGCATGGTTTAGGTTGGGAAGGAACTCAGCAATCATCTATTTCCAGTCTCTGTACCATGGCCAGGAATGCCCCTCTAGGTTGCTCAGAGCCCCATACAACCTGGCCTTGAATACTTCCAGGAACGAAGTAGCCACAGTCTCCCTCGGCAACTTGTTCCAGTGCCTCACCACCTTCACAGGGAGAAATTTCTTCCTAAATTCTAATCTAAATCTCCCTGCTTTTAGTTTGAAACAATTCCCACTTATCCTTTCATTAGAGTCCCTCGTAAAATGTCCCTCTCCAGCTTTTCGGTAGCCCCCTTCAAGAACTGGAAGGCTGCTTTAGGTACTCCAGACTGAAGATCCCAAATTCACAGAACAGCAGAATATGTTGGGCTGGAAGTGACATTTAAAGTTCACCTAGTTCAACCCCATGCAGTGAGCAGGGACACCATTAATCAGATCATGTTCCTCAGAGCTCCATCAAGACTGACCTTGAATGACTCCGGTGAGGGAAGTTCTACCACCTCTCTGGACAACCTGTTCCAGCATTTCAGCACTCCCATTTTAAATAACTGTTCTCTAACATCCAATCTCAATATACCCTGCTCTAATTTAAAACTGTTACTACTCATCTTGTTCCTACACACCATTGTGAACAGTGCCTCACCAGCTTTTCTTTAGCCCCTTACTGATACTGGAAGGCTGCTATAAGGTATCCTCATAACCTTCAGGATGAACAACTCAAACACTTTCAACCTGTCCTCATAGCAGAGGTGCTACAGCCCTCTGATCATTTTTGTGGCCTCCTCTGGACATTCCCCAACAGGTCTACACCCTTCTTGTGTTGAGGGCTCCACAGCTGTCTTCATAGCAAAGATGCTCCAGCCCTCTGATTATCTTTGTGGCTTCCTCTGAAGTCACCCAACAGCTCTTTCTCCATCTTACATTGAGGACAACAGAACTGGACACAGTCCTTGATTATGGGGTCTGGATTTGTGATCTTCAACAGGTTGCTGGATATTTTGTAGTGTATGGACATGTGAGAGTTATTTTTGAACCCTGTTCACTCAGCAAGTACTATTTTGGGGCCCTGCAGCCACTCTCTGTGTTGATTAATGGAGTTCTTTAGGTTTTGAATATACATGCTGATAATTTTCTTCTGATGTAGAAGGGTGAAATTTGGCAGGTGAATGTGCGAGGTTATTGTATCTTTTGCCAACAGTTTGTCCCTTCTCTTAGAAACATTTAATAAATTTAATTTCTCATCAGATGTTTCATCAAGACACTTAACGGGGAATTTTGTATATGCTTGATACAATACGAAAGTTAATGATTACTGAAATTTTCCTCTATTGCCTGGCAGGTGTAGTTAGTAGAAACCAAATGATGGGACATTCCCTACATGAGTTACCTCAATGAAGAGACATTAACAGACTGAGCATTCCTTTTCACAAAACTTCATCTGTTTTCAACTGATAAAGCAGCGTTTTACATTCAACTACCTCATACGATAATTCAAAACTTCACTTATGCTTTGCCACTCTCACACAGTTAACACATTAGACACTTGTGTGCAGAAGTATTTTCTTGAATCTTGACATTTCTAATATTTCACGAGGTTTTAAAAGATCTTTTTCTATTTGGAGTTATCAGTGACACAGAAAACACAGGAGGGGGAAACATCTTTCTTATTTGCAGTCGGAGGTTATCAGTAAGGGGTCATGAACCTCTTAAACCTTTTCTGTAATTGTTAGTATTACTCTATATGGAGTATGCTCTGTATGGGACAAAGAGCAGAATGTTTGTGTAGAACAGTTTTGCAGCTAAAGTTTTCTTCTGGAGAAGGCGTATGTGATTCTTTTTTCCCAACCATATATGTATGTAGTGGAGTCTAATCTCCATGTAAATGGCTGGATGGTTCAGAGTATTTACAGACTAAAGAGTGGATGAAAGTGATCTGTAAAAACAGTTATTTCAGATACAAATTTATGATCATGAGAAGTGAACGCCCAGGATGGGATTCATCAAACCAGATTTAGATGTGGTGTTCAACCATAGAATGGTTTAGGTTAGATGGGACCTCAGAGATCTTCTACGCTGCCATGGGCAGGGACACCTCTCCCTAGACCAGGTTTCCTGGTTTGACCTGTTTAGTGAGGATTGTCTTACAGTGTCATATAAAATCATGGACTCATATAAATATATAAAATCATATAAAATCATTGGAAATTACTAACCTTTGGATATAAAAATGAAATAAAATAGTTTTCTTAAAAACAGAGATGTTGTAAGTCAGGTTACAGTAATCACTTGGAAGAATCAAAATCTAAGAGAGATTCTAATAACTTCTCAAATTTTAAAAAGCTGTGCTTAGAAAATATAAGTAATAAATAGCAATTAAACTGGAGTACTCTCATAGTAATTGGTTTTTTTCTGATGTTTTTCTTTTTCCTAACTGCTTGTGCTGCTGATTTGATTTAGATACTGTAGAGCACTTGTGAGTCGGTTTGTATGTGAACTAACCCGAAATAAACACACCTACATTAAGCAGACCGAACCAAGTATTTCCAAAGTAGCCACTCAGGTTTGCCAATAAAATGATGAAGTCATTATTCTGCAGTGAAACAAATGGGTTGTGTCTTGACGGAACAGTTTTTGAGCTATGATACTCCAAATTAAAATCTGTTCTTCCTTACTGTAGCATTTTTTAATCCATACAATATTAACATGTGTATTGGCCTGGGGATAGAAGAAAGGTGATCATGTTGGTTTGGATTCTGTGTAAAGAAATGTCGTCTAGCCAGAGATCTTTGAGTATATGAAGTGATTGTTTTACAGACAAATTCCATAACAAATATGGAGTTTCAATTATTTTTTTTGCATCTTTTAAGTCTATATCACAGGTCTAGTCTCCAAAATTCAAGCACTGAGTTCAGACCAAAAACTGGCAAATTTTTGAATGAGTAATCTAAAACTTATGAAAATATTTCTAGTTCTTCTCAAAAAAAAATGCAAATAATTTTGTTTCACATCTGATCCCCCAAAAATTGAGGTGCCTTATGCCTTTTTTTGACTCTCCAATATATTCTTCTGATTTTATGACCTAGGAGTATTTGTTAATAATGTTCATTTTTGGTATCTCTATTTAAAAAGCTGAACATTTGTCAACTTTTTCAAAGTACTTACCTGCATGTGACCTGTGCTGTCTGGGATTCAAGCTGTCAGCTTCTGCATTGGACCTGGTTTGATTCCTATTGTCAACAGTGCAAGAAAAATGTCATTTGAATAAATGCACTTTTTCCTTAAAATAAAACCAAAGTCTCTAAAACGTAGGAAAATAAATAACACCACCATCAAAACTGTTCACACCAATAAATTCTGTCTTGAAGTAAGTGTAGCACATTTTCCTTTTATATCAGTGCAGAGGAGCTTTTCAGGTGTTCAAACTTTACTGGTACTGATAAATGCTTTTTTCCTTGTATTGTAAAGTCATCAGGATTATATCCATGAAAGCACTGAAGTGCCTTTTATCTGTGTACGGACACCTGTAGGCATTTTTGAGGATGATAAATGTGATGTGGTTAAACTCAGTGATTGTAAAGGTCTTTTCCAGCTTAAACTATTCTATGATTCTATGCATAGTACTGTTGATTTATTTTTTAATGTAGATTATTAGGTGAAGATATACAAATATTGTAAGTAAATCTCTCCAATCTTTGAGACTCACAGCAAGACAAAAATAGCCTAAAGTTCATTTAAAAAAAACAACTTATGAGATGACCTTCAGCTGTTGATAAATACTTGAGTAAAATACCCAAATTGTTTTGTATGAAGTTTTACCAGTTTGTGAAATTTATTTTAGATAGTGGGACACCTTCTTCATGGACCCACTCCTGCATCTTTCCTGTATTGAGGTGCCCCACACTGAACCCAGTACTGGTGTGGCCTCAGCAGTGCAATCACTTCCCTGGTGTCTAGAAACACTCCACTCCATAAATAGAATATTTTAGCATAGACACAGCAATTGAAGTTGACTGATATTGGGTTAAATAAGTACAGAACTCATGCTGATAACTGGGATTAAAAATTCCATCAACACAGTAGAATGGCTCAAACCATTTTTTCCCAGGTGTAAAATAAAAATCAGACAAGTTTCCATTCTTCCCTGATTTTATCCTGGGTAGTTAAGAGGTTAGTAAGTGCATTTTGTGGTATCTTCAAGCAGGTTCACATTAACTGCAACATCTACCTTCAAATGCTTTGTCTCAAGAAACAAGGTGGAAAGTGTGTGGGGTTAAAGCTTAGACGTGGTTACTTCAGAAGGACCTTAATGTGCTGTACAGGCTCCATTGTAAACTACCTTTGATTGTTTTTCATAAGGATTAGAGTTTATTAGTATTGTAGCTGAATATACAAATAGCACAAGATTGTTTGAGGACTCTTACTTTATCATCAATTAGGGCAACGAATTCCAAAGTTCTGAGTCACAAACTATGATTTTCAGGGAGTTAAACTGGGTTATTGACAGTAGTGGCATAAGATTAAAATATGATTGAAAATGGATAGGTAGAGGTATTTATCTTGAGAATAACTTGGAAAGCTGATTAAATCATTAATTAGTTCATTGGTGGTTGAAACCTTACAACTTGTTAAGAGGGAAACTGCTGAGCATTATTACAATTCTGGTTTTAATTGTCAGAAACTAATTGCTCAACAAAACAGAGCCTGAACTCACTAGAAAAAGCTTTTCCTTTTTAAATTGTTTTACAGTCTTGGAAGGGTAGAAATGACTTAAACTCAGCTTTGAGTATGAGGAATGATTTTGTTTGTTTGTTTGTTTTCTTTGCATGGATAGTGTGAATATAAATTGCTTGTGGTCATTTATACTTTTTGGTATAAAAATAATGAAAGAATTAATTTTTAAGTGTTTTTCAGTGTAAATCTCATAATTTCATAGGAGAAAGTATGCAAGAGTTCCACTGAGGACCTTGAGGAGCCTGAATTAAATAATATTTGGTAGATGTTGTGCAAGTTGGACCCAACAAAAGTTCCAAAGTGTCACTGAGCTCCTATGTCATTTTACAGAGTGAAAGCCCTTTGCAGGCAGAAAGTGGACAAATGATGTACTTGAGCTTCCTGTCTGCTTCTTGCCTCTTCTGGAGAAATTTGCTTTCTTTGCTCTATGACCTTTAGAGCAGACAAGTCTCCTTGTGGTGCTCTTCCCATACATGGGCTTTCTGGGAGCAGTGGCAGGAATCCAGTGTTAGAGCTCAGTGGCCCAATGAAGAAACGCAGAGGAAAAGAACTGCTTCAGGAAGTAATTTGGAGTGGTTCTCTCATCTAAACATCACACTGGGTAGAGAGAGTATAAGATTTTTACCCGAAGACGGATAGAGCTTCATGGATGGTGATGCACGAGAAGGACATTGAGGTGCCAGAGTATGTCCAGAACAGGGCAATGAAGCTTGTGAAGTGTCTGGAGCACAAATGCTGTAAGGAACAGCTGAAGGAACTGAAGTAGTTCAACCTGGAACATAGGAGGCTCAAAGAAGACTTGGTCTACTGCTACATGAAAGGAGGTTAGAGCAAAGAGTGCCTCAGTCATTTCTCCTGGTGGAGGGAATGGCTGCAAGTTGTGTCAGGCAGATTTAGGCTGGAGGTTGGAAGAATTGTTTTGCGTGCCTCTCTCCCAGAGATCTAAGCTAGATGTGGACCTGGTACTCATGATTATGGTTATATGATGACCTTGTAGTGCTGTGGTAACAGGCTTGATCGTCTTGAAGGTTTTGGTCTGTTGCCTCCTTTTTGTAAACCCTGGGAGTGAAATCCTTTGCCATGGTGGTAAAGGATGAGCAAAAACTTGGAGCATCTATTACTCAAAGTCACTCTCTTGTGTTTAAGTTATTTAAAGGGGTTTTAAAGCTTTAGGCTGCAGTCACATGCCACTTGGCACTGGTTATGTATAATGAAGTGGATCATGGTAGTCAGTGACGAATTCTTCTCTTGCACTTCTGACTTGAAGAATGCAGAATTTTTCCATATAAGAGGATGTTCTTTAGGTTTTCATTACTGATAGTTTTCTTACTCTTGTCAGCCTTGGGATTTGGACGTGACACCTCTGTAGCCATGACACTTCTAAAAGCAACAGTATATTAAATGGAGCTGAAAATAAAATATATGGAATAGACTAAGGGTCTTGTTTTCTTAGCTTTTCACACCTTTTTTTGAAAATTAATATTAATGAGCTTTCTAAACTGGTTAACTTGAAAATCTGCAACTTTTGACTTATATGGCTGTGCCTACCTCCATGTGTCCATAATCTATTTTAATAATTCTTTTTTTATCTTCTGTTTTGTTCACAGCCTACATGCTGACACACTACCAGCTTTGCTTCCAAAAGAGGAGTTTGCTGAACTACACAGTGCCTGAGCCAGTTAATTGCTTTGACGTTCCTCACTGGACCACGTAGGTAAAATTCAAAAAATCATATGTATTAGTATTTTTCAATATGTGGGGAAACAGATACAGATGATTTTTGGCAGCTATGCTTAATTTTACATGACAAGTTCTTTAGGAATGTATGGACTACAATATAATTTATTGAGACCATCCAACTTTTCGATGTATTTTAGCATCAGTAGACATTTGGCTGTCAATGATGTGTGTGGTCTCCTCATCACATCTATTTTCAGTTGTGGTGGGTGCTGGGAGCACTGTGGTGCCTGTCTTTGCTGTAGGCGTACCTAGCTAATTTCAGTGGTGCAAATTTCTCAGCTTAGGCACAAAACCTGGTAGAAAAAATGGAATACATTCTCAAGCAGTTGACAGACCTTGAGCTCTTGTTATTCCAGCTGCACAGTTGAAGAGTTGGTGCTAGGCTGAACAGCTTTAAATGAATGAGTTTCTGTGCTTAGCTTAACAAGAGCAGAGCAGTGTCATTGTACTGGTAGTCAGCAGTAAGATACCTTTGGGTTATTAGTGTTGATAGGCTTGAGCTTCTGTGCTGATTTTTCATTAGTTTCAAACAAAATACAAGTGTGGTTGTTTTCCCACCTTCAGTATTTCCCTGCAGAATAATTCAGTCTTGCTGTGGAAAATGTAAGAATACAACAAGTTCAATCTAGCTCCTTGAAAAGTGTGTTTACCCTTCTGGTTTTGATGTGCTAGCTGGGTTTATTTTCACCAAGCCATTTCTCTCTGTGAGAGTAAACCTAGGCAGAGTGAAATTGCTCTCATTAAATTGCCAGCATTTGTTATCACTTCGCTTCTTTCTCCCTTGCATGTTGTGCTGGTTTATTGTCTCAGTTGCAGTTGCATTTAAAAAGAATTTGCATGGCTGTGGCATTTGTTTCTGTTGTAGTTGGTGTTTCCTTTACATTCCACACACATTTCTGCAAGACATCCACCATGGCTTTAATTTCTAAATTTGTGGGAATTAAATGTAACATGTATATATGGTTTGATATGTTTAAGTTGGAAAACACCTTCAATCTCATTTAGTCCAGCCATTAATCCATCTGTCACAGGCCTACCATTCACCCCTGTGCCTAAGCTCCATATCTACACAGCTTTTAAACACCTTCAGGGATGGCAGTTTAACCCCCTCCCTGGGCAGCCTGTTACAAAGCCTTTCCATGAAGAAGCTTTTCCTAAAGTTCAGCCTAAATTTCTCCTGGCACAACTTGAGGCCATTTCTCCTTGTCCTATCATTTGTTACTTGTGAGACCAACCGCCACCTCTGTACAGCCTCCTTTCAGGTAGTTCTGGGCAGCAATAACATCTCCCCTCAGCTTTGTGTCTTTCAGACTGACCAGCCCCAGCTCCCTCAGGTGTTCCTCATAAGCCTTATTTGAATTACTTGAAGGAAATAAGGTGGCACAAAGCAGTAATTTGTATCCTGCAAGAAGTTGCACCTTATACACTTGAATTCACATTTTTAAAGGATTATTGATTTTAATGAAAGATGAAAATTCTTATGTATTTATATTTAAATATGCAAAATATACTTACTCTTAGCTGAAGTTCTCTCAAGGTATTGCACAAATAATTCACCGTGAGTGTGGTGAGAGCCTGCACCAGGGAGGTGGTTGGGACCCTGTCCCTGGAGGTTTTTAAGGTCTGACTGGATGAGGCTCTGGCCAGCCTGCTCTAGGGTGGGGTGTCCCTGCCCATGGNGTGTCCCTGCCTATGGCAGGGGCGTTGGAACTGGAAGATGCTGTGGTCCCTTCCAACCCTGACTGATTCTAGACCTTCTTCCCAGTCAGGGTGATGGGGCGCTGGAGGGGGCTTCCTTGAGGGTTTGCGGAGTCTCCTTCTCTGGAGATGTTTGAAACCCACCTGAACATGGTCTGGGTGATCCTGCTGTGGCGGAGGGATTGGACTGGATGATCTTTCAAGGTCCCTTCCAGTCCATGATGATTCTATGATAAGTGCAATAATAACTGGAGTGATTATGACCGAATTCCTTAGTGAAAAAATGCAGCCTCTATCAGCAAAGATCTTTCAGTACTCTTTTCAGAGTGAAGTTTAATCTATTCATTAGTGGAATTACAAATTTCTGTTTCCTCTGGCACCAAAACAATTCTTGGGTTTTCTTGTCATGTCCTTGGCCAGACTGATCAGTTGAACTTACCAGGACTGAGGGATGTGATGCCACAAAGAAGGACCTGGATAGATTGGAGATGTGGGCCCAGATGAACCTTGTGAGGTTCAACAAGGCCAAGTGCAGAGTCCTGCACCTGGGCCAGGGTAACCAGCATTATCAGTACTGGCTGGGACAGCTTCTGCTGGAGATCCCTCCTGTGGAAAAGGATTTAGGGGTGCTGGCAAATGAAAAACTGGCTATGACCCACCAATGTGCAATCTCAGCCCAAAGGCCAATCATATCTTGGGCTGCATCAAAAGAAATGTGGTCAGCAGATCAAGAGAAGTTACTGTGCTCTCCTACTCTGTCCTAGTGAGACTTCACCTGGAGTATTATGTCCACTTCTGGACTCCCCAGCGCAAGAAAGATGTAGACAGATTGGAGCGCGTTCAGAGGAGGAGCATCACAATGGTCAGGGGAATGGAGCATCTCTCCTAGGAAGACAGGCTGAGAGAGTTGGGGCTGTTCAGCCTGGAGAAGAAAAGGCTCTGGGGGGACCTTCTTTTGACCTTCCAGTACCTGTGGGGGGCCTACACAAAGGCAGCGGAAGATCTACTGGAAAAGGGCTTGTACGGATAGGACAAGGAACAGTGGGTTCAAGCTGGGAAAGGAGAGATTTAGGCTGGATATTAGAAATAGGTTCTTCAACGTGAGGGTGGTTGTGGTTGGAATGGGCTGCCTGGGGATGTAGGGGGGAGGCCCATCCCTGGAGTAATTTACAGTCAGGCATGATGAGGCTCTGAGCAACCTGTCCTAGGTAGAGATGTCTGGTTGTGTGGAGAGGTTGGAGTAGACCTCTGGAGGTCCCTTCCAGCCTGGAACATTCTATGAGTCTATGACTGACTAGTTTGCAGCACTAAGCAGTACGTGAGACACAAGACTTCAGTGAGAACTCGATTTCCATAACCACTTCGAAGGAAATGCATATAAATTAAATGCATTTCTCTGGTGGGGGCTCGAGGGAAAAATATCCCATTTAGGTATGAACGTTACGTTACTCTTGTTAATTGGAAGTATTTTATTCTGTAGTAGTTTATTTTTGTTTAATACATATAATTAAAATTGTAGTCATTGTAACAGGAGTCATTCTTTCCCATTTTATGTTCTAAGCCCTCAGTACATCACTGTAATTTTATTTGTCTGCCTTCAGTGTAGTGCAGAAGTTGGAGTTCATCAAACTCATACCAGAACTGAGACACTCAACCAGCTTGAACTTCTGTATTGAAACGAAGGAGCGTGGGGCTGCAACATATGCAAGAGGAGATGTTTAATCTGTAGGTTAGGAAGTTTTTCTTCAGTGAAAGGATTCTCAAACATTGCAACAGGCTACCCAGGACAGTGGTTGAGTCCCCATCACTGGAGGGATCTAAATGATCTGTAGACTTTGTGCTAGGGACATGGTTTAGTGGTGACCTGGCAGTGCTGAGTCAAAGGTTGGACTTTGTGATTTTAAATGTCTCTTCCAACCAAAGACATTCTCTGATTTTATTAGTCTCCCTACTTTATAAATGTAAATTGAAAGCAGAGAGGAGGTGCTGTGCATACATAGGTGTATGCATGTATGTGCATTTTGTGTATCTACATGCTTGTGCATGTGATTTGGTGCTATATGTATGGGGTTTGCTATACATATACTGTGTACATATGGGTTTTCCTGCTCTATATATGATTTTTGCCACTATACATATGGTTTTTTGCTGTTATACGTATATTTCCCTTTGTTTTTTTGCTATAAATTTGTGCCTGCTCAATTTCATATGGGTATCCAATAGGATATTCCACTTTAAATCATTTGAAAATAAATTACTTCCAGGAGAGAGCAACTGGGAAAATAGTGGAATACCTCAGGGAACTATGTAATTGTAACAGTAATTTATTCTATGTTCCTTTTTCACCCAGTGACAAGAGACCATACAGGCTGAGCTAAATCAGGTTATTGCTTTTAACAGTGTGGAAGGCAGTAAATCTGTAGTGCTGAACTCCTCTAATATTGACAGCTTTGCACTATGGGTTGCTGTAGAAATAGTCTAAGCACATTGAAGCTTACAGGAGCTGAAACAGGCTGTGTAACGGAAGAGGACAGACCCACATGCAGTATTAATTCCCACTTCAGCTTTGAACCAGCTACTAAGTTAAAATTCGTCTCGGTTTGAGGTCTAAAGGAAGATTGTGTTTCGTATAAATTAGTTTAGAATGATTAAAATTTTTCCCATGGAAATTCCATAAATATTTACAGCTAAATATTAACAACATTAACGATTTTTTGCATGGCTTCTTTTTTATATTCCATTTCCCCAAAAATTTCATAAAATGCTTGCTTCTAGAGACAATAGAAATTAAAATCAATGCTGGAGTAAATAAAAGATGAATTCACCTGAGACTTTGACATTACACTGAGTAAACCTTGTGGTGGAAAAAGGTAGTACAACATATCAGAACAATATTTTCTATTGACTCAAGACTTATGAAAAAAAGTAAGAGTCACAAAATCTAAGGAAAGTTGTGACGTTTTCAGTGTATTCTGTTGTTTAAGTGCAGTTTATACATTAAAATCTGCATTTGAATGGAGAGTTAATGAGGAAAAGAAATTTTTTTTCATTCCAAAACAGCTACAATTATAATGGAGATATTTTAAATTTTATGTACTTATGATTGGGTCTTGCCTGTCTGTTTCTCCAGTTACATTGTTCTGAATCAAAATCTCACCTATTTGTACCTCTCACGTTGTCTCCATGAACAACAATGTTCAAGCATTGTCTTTGAAATATCCTTTCAAAATATTATTAATTTGAACACTATATCAGTAATTGAAAAAAGAAGATTGCAGCACTAAATTCAGAAGTATTTCAGGATGGTTTCAAGCTAAAAGAGGGGAGATTTAGATTGGATCTCGGGAAGAAATTTCTCTCTGTGAGGGTGCTGAGGCATTGGAACAGGTTGTCCAGGGAGTTTGTGACTGCTCCATCCCTAGAAGTTTTCAAGGTTGGATGGGGCTCTGGACAGCCTGCTCTGGTGAGAGGTATCCCTGCCCATAGCAAAGGGGGTTTGTAATTAGATGATCTCTGAGATCCCTTCCAACCTAAATCACTGTATGTATTTTTTGGGACTCTATTTGAATTATATTCCTCTGTAATTGCTGAAAAGGCCTTTGGGACAAACTCTACCAAGTAGGTGCAAGAAATAGATAGGGTTATGTAATGCATTACATGTCATTAAATGCTAAAATTGATTCCCTGCTGTACACACTACATGTAATACATATTTCAATAATTGTAACTCTAGGAATTTAAATTGCAGTAGTTGCTGCCATTAATTTTCTCAGATTGCTTCTTAGTACACATGAACCTTGTTAGAAAGGGTCAGTTCTTAGTAGGATATTTGCTGAGGTTTCTTCCTCTTTTTTATTTTTAAATTTTTCATATTTCTGAGTTTCTGTCAGTAGTTTCAGTGACTCTAACTAGCATTTGTCAGTTTAAAGAATTGCCTGTATTCTAGGCCCTGATTTCTGCTAATGCTACCGACAGAGAACAATTCTACTAGATAGTGTTTATTACAGATGACAAAATAGAAAGTCAAGGAAATCTTCAAAATCTTCAAGACAAGAATTTAGTGAGCTGCCTGGAAATGAGAAAGCTCTTTACAAATAGTATTTCAATACTTATTTCTAAGAAAAATAAATTAAAATGTTCTATTTAATAACACTCGGAGGAGACAGGACTTCATCTTCTAAAAGACCCCTATATGCTAAGTTACACAGAATTGAATCTGCCTTTGAAATATAAAATTATGAGGTGAACCTCTACAATTTAAGTTCTAATTTTTTCTGCCTCAGGGATTAGATCTGAAAGCTACATTCTATGGCTAAAAAATCCCCTTAAATCATTGTTTTAAAGAATTGTACACAAATGAGCTATATGTCCATGAGATAGGCAGGAGCCTCCATCATTTCTCTGTGGGGACCAAGAGGGTTGTGAGTCATCTTTGAGATGAACACAGACTCTTCTTGGTTGGTTTCTTCTTGCTCAGGCCTTTCTAATTTAGGATTTTTGCAGTGTAAATAAACAGTGCCGTTTTTATTATCCAGTTCATTTTCTGATGTAAAGATCCCTAAGTATATGGATAATTATTATTATCATCGATTAAATCATCGTAGATTTTCCTATCTACGNCTGATGTAAAGATCCCTAAGTATAGGGATATATATTTCTCATGTATTAGGTTTAGAAAGTTTCCTGCAGATTAAACCATCGTAGATTTTCCTATCTACTCATTAATGATGTATGCATTTGTTTGTATTATTCCCCTCATGACCATGTTAAAACCCCAGACTTTGTATTAGTAGATATATTGTGGTAAATCAAAATCTGTGTATCACATTTATACTTTTAAAATTTTCCACTTCTAACGAAGAACAGAAAAGCACAACAATGATCTCTAAAACATTTTTGGGTATGCAATGGTATTTTCTGATATGATCTACTTGAATGCGAACAGCTCACTTCCTTTTCACAGTGTTCTCATTTCAAAACTAGACACAGCAATATCTTCTTAGGAACTCTCGGGGAACTCCAGAGAATATTAAGTGATAGGCTACTACGCTTGGCAGTATTACCTGATTCTGATTAAGAAAGATGTTCTCAGATCTGTGTAATTCTTTTTGCTTGCATCTTTTGAGCAAATCGCTGTCGTCACTAGACTGTTTTACCCCTTCTGTTGGTAGAACAAGTGGTGATACTAAATAATCTTTAACTTTACAAATTTAGTTTATTAGGAACTGTTTACCCCTTTCACTTTCATTAAGCAGGAATATAATACATGTATATTCCTCCCTGGGTGCAAATAAGGGTAACCATGATCTGAAAACAAAATTGATATGTAAAACAATCTTGTCTCTACTGATCTTTCCCACTCTCTCATATCAGATTGCAAATTAAAAATTCAATGACCCAGCTTTATTCATGTAACTACAACATTTTTAAACTTAAGAAAACAGAAACTAAATCACTGTTTTGCTGGAGTTTGATAAACTTGGCCTAAATTCTGCCTTTGGGGTGGGTTTAATTTTTATGTTTGCTAGTCTGGTTTTGTTTGTTAGGACTTGGTACGTGCTGATATTGTATAATAACATCTGAGCTATTGCCTTATTTTATTAGCAACTGGAAAGCAGCAGGAATCAGAAGGCATAAAGAAAGCATCTCAGGGATGAGAAACTTAGATTTTCCTGGATTTTGCGTGCTACAGACAATATGTTGAAACTACTTTATAGGGTGTTCCTTGAGCTATTTATAACAGCTTCTAGTTCTTTGCTTCCAGTAGCAACCATCTTTTTCAAAATCAGTGCAGGGCTCACAATTAGCTTGACCTGTTACCAGAATTGCTTTAGGTTATGTTCATTAATTTTATGTTATTATCATTTTTGGCATAAAATAAAATATGGAAAATCCCCAATATTATAATCAACAATACTAGGATTCCTGGGGTGTATATTCATTGTGGTGTAGATCTGGAACTGAAGGACATAGTTTAGTGCTTTAGGGCTTGGTACAGTTGGGTTAATGGTTGGACACGAGGATCTTAAAGGTCTTTTCCTACCTGTTACGGCAAATTTAGTTCTTCTGCCTAGAGAATTCAGAACATGAATCAAGTGAATATATGCAGTAAAGATACTAAACTATTTATAATGAAAGTTTTTTTCAATAGAACTGAACACGCATTGCTTTATATGGACAAAGACAAGACTCACAAAATTATTTGTTGTCTATAATAGGAGAAGTTTAAAAGGATTTATCTAAGGCTTTAAATCTCAGGATTTATCAAATTATTTTTAATGTATTCCAGATGCTACAATTAATCTTCCAAAACCAAAACATATGGAAGAGTTCTGTCTTCTCCAAATCCATCTCTTGGTGTTCTTTCAGTTAGAGCTGAACTGCATTGGGTCCATGTTTTTGAAGGTAACTTGTTCACAGATTTTTCATAGTTAATTCTGTCTTTTGATCCCTGGGGAAAAACCTGTCATTATTACAACCAAAGTATTGTCAGACCAACTGTTTTATAATCCTCAAACCATTTTAAAGGCCATAAGATGTAAATAATATTTACTACTGTACCCTATACATTATATCCGATATTTATGAATTTAAAATATTTCCTGCCTCAAAATGATTACTTTTATTTTATGCGTATAATCTGTTGGTTTTATTTTGCATATATTCGGGGGGCAGGGGCATTTCTATGTGTTCTTAGGGAAGGGTTGTGAGTTTGTTGAGATTTTTCTTATGTCTTTTAGGACATAATTCTGAACTAAATGGAATATAATCAGAGTTACTGAATTCTGGGGTATTGTCTGTACCGCTCAATGTTATGAAGAAGAAGTTGGGTTTTTTTCCATTTTAAAGCTCTTTTTTTCATATATCAGTTTCTACTTTTGATACGTTTGAAGGGTTTTTATACTTCATCAGCTCTCAGTAAGAATGAGGGTTTTTCAAATGACCTGAATTTTCTTACATGAAATTGTTCATGCATAGAACTAAGAGGAGTGGGAATAACAGTAAAGTAACAGTTGAAAGAAGGGGGGAGGGGGGGTAAAAGAAAGCTTGGGAGGGACTTCTACAGGGTCTTGTAGTGATGAGGGGTAATGGCATTAAACTGAACAAGGAAAGATTTAGATTAGATGTGAGGAGAAAATTCTTCACTGTGAAGGTACTAGGGCACTGAAACAGGTTGCCCAGGGAGGTTGTGGCTGCTCCATCCATGGAAGTGCTTGAGCTGAGGTTGGATGGGGCTCTGGACAACCTGGTCTAATGAGAGGTGTCCCTGCCCATGGCAGGGGGGTTGGACTAGATGCCATTACATGGTCAGAGACCTGATTTCAGCTTCAAGGTATGTCTGATTTCACAGTATCTACATGTTCAACTCTTCTGTGTGAAGCAGTGGCTCTTTTTTTATCCTGAGCTATAACTGAATGTTCAAATCTAAGTTTAATGCCAACATCCAAAATTAAGTTTGGTATCATTTTAGATTCCAACAAAGTCTGGAAGCAGTTCTAGAAGACACTCCGCTGATTCACAGGTATCAGTGCTGGTATAGTAACAGGTGTTGAAATCTATATTGTGAACTTGCAGGGAAGCTAAAAGACTAAGTGAGAAGTCCTATTTCTGAATACCTATTTCTTCCAAAACACTGTGACACAATTTGTTGCATTTCTGCAAGGCAGAGGTAGATTTCTCACATAGGGCGTCTCACAGAGCACATCAACAAACTGATATGGGACCATTTCCTTTTTTTGTATTACAGAAAGAACAATGCATCCTTTGCTGATGATAGATCAAATACATTTATACTGACTGATAAATCAATACTGGCATATATACGAAATCTGTGGGAAAATTTAAATTGCTTAATTTCCTATTCTAAAGAAGACTTAGTGCCAAACCATTATTGCATCACCATTTTTGTATGGGTTGATAAGCATCTGCAGAACTATCAAATACTAAAGATTCCACAGCAGAGACAGAATACTGGCCAGATTTCTCAGCAGAGACCGTGGAAAGGTTCATCTTGTCTCTGCCAAGGAAGCGATGCTGATTTTCTTTTTACCACACTGTTGCATACCGTTCCTTTGTTGTCACAAGAAATGTCCTTGTGTGTGCATACATTCAACACACGCTTCAGGTACTAGGTTCACTTTTTAGGCACGGTAATACTTGAAGGACATTGAGATGATGGAGTGGATCCAAAGAAAAAGCAATACAGTCTGAATGGTCTGGAGAACAAACCATGTAAGGAGTGTGTAAGGGAGCTGGTTAGCCTGAAGAAAAGGATGCTATGGGGAGACCTTCTTGCTGTCTACAACCAGGCCTGTAGTTGTGCCAGGAGAAGTTTATGTTAGACATGAGGAAAAACTTCTTCATGGAAAGGGGTCATGAGGCCTTGGAACAGGCTGCCCAGGGAGAGGGCTAAATCCTCATTCCTTAATTTGTTGCAAATTCTTGTAGATCTGGAGTCTGGGGATATGGTATAGCAGTGGGCTTGGGACAGTTGGGTTAATGATTGTGCTTGATGAGCTTAAAGGTCTTTTCCCACCTAAACAAGTCTATGTTTTTATGCTAAGTATGATTCAGTAGTACCAGCCCTACGTTTTTGTGTTACTGACTAGGAAAGCTTCCAAACATCCGTGTAGTCATCAGTGTGTAAGTAAAAGCAATACAACACAGTTTTGATGCATGTGACTGTGCCTTGAGGTAGGTGACCATGCTGGGTGGATTTTTAGTTGTATTCAGATCGACAGAAAGTTCATTCTTCCATGACCCTCCAGGTTGTTCCAGAAAGAGCCTACTAAAGGTTGCATTCCTAAAGGAAAACCTTTATCTTGTGATACGTGCTGACTTCTGAATTTATGCCTTACATCATGTAGCAGAGAGATTGCTGCTTAAATAAAGGTAAACATGAATATATGCCTAACCACTGATCTTTGCAAGTGGTAATAAACAGCAGTCACTTGTGCCCCTACAACAGTGCCATGTTAGTCTTTATTTCCTAAAAGGAACCAAGTCTTCTCAACTCAGGCAAACATGGAAGATAATTTCACTGTATCACAGTGTGCATTGTATTTATCTGGTAAACTTTGTTTCTAATCAGATAATGAATAAATGTTTATTTAATTTTTCTTCATGTTATACTTCCATAAGCGCTGGCACTCCACTCCTATAGTTGTATATCCAGAAGCTTTACTGAAGTTTTGCTGGATCTTTCTGCCCCAATCCAGTGATGAGACTGGTTCTTGAGGAGACACTAATGGATGGAATTTCCTGTGGGATATCATTAGACAAGTCTGTGGTCTTCACTCATCCATAAACTAAATTGACAAATTGGTTCTTTTTTCATGGCTAGAGTTTTCATTATTTTAGTAAATTTAAGCAGTGCAGAAATAGCAAACAGAATAAATAAATTTTCATACTGAGAACTCCAAAGTCTGTTTAGGAGATTTCTCTCATGAGAAAAAGATTGTGAAGTTAAGCCAATTCTTTCAAATAATCTGTATTACATTTGCACATACATTATGTGCTTAATATATATTTTACATTTCATAAGATTTATATTGCTCAAAAAAACCCCAACATCACATTTCCTATACTAGTAAATATAATAGGCATAGCACTAAAATTCATAGCTTGTTTCTCAGTTGTCTCTCTGGTCCAGTATTGTTTGATATATCTCTAGCATATAACTCTCTGTAGGCAGTCTCTAGATTAGATCTGTAAGATGTGATTTTTTTTATCCATCTGCTGCTAATTCTGACCACCCAATCTGAACACCTTCCTACTAAGAAAGAAATTTGTGACAGGTTCTTCCTGAATTCTGTTGCATTACTGTGAACACACATTAGTGGGGCAACATTATGAATTCCCTGTATTAAGGGAATTTTCTGTAAAAACTTCTTAGTTGGCAGCAATGCTCAGGGCATTCTTAGTGCTTTTATTTCTGTTAAAAGGCCAGCATTTTCCCTTAGTGTGAGTATTGAAAGATATCAATATGGTTTCCTTTACCATATTTAGAAATCTCATTGAGGCTGTGGCTGCTCCATCTTTAGGAGCATTCAAGGCCTGGTTGGACTGAGAGACTCTAAGCAACCTGTTCAAGTGAGAGGTGTCCCTACCCATGGCAGGGAGGTTGGAACTAGATGATATTTAAGGTCCCTTCCAACCTAAACCATTCTGTGATGCTATGATCTCTTTATCATATGCCTTTCAAAATATTTAAGTAAAGATTAGAATGTAAAATTTAGCATTCAGTTTGCATGTTTGCTCTTCTTGTGATGCTCTTGTCTTAGGAAAAAAGACACTGGTTTTCTACAAGACTGACAATGCTTTGCTTTACAGAATCTAATTTGAGGGGTTTTGTAAACTCTGTAACCTGGGAAATGCAGAGCATTTTGTGAACAATTTGAAGTATTCACCGTAATCCTCCTATCTTGTTCTGAGGTCATGAAAGCCTTTAGCTCTTGGCCTTTATTGAGCAGATTTCTAAAAGAGTAAGATGGATAATAAAATCCTCTGCTTGATAGCCAAGTTCAACAAGAAGAGAGTATAAGTGGTACTGGAATTGCCATCCCAGTGGTTTTCTTCAGTGCCTGATAGTCTTGGTAACAATGATTGACACACTTTGGGTCTGTTCTAAAGCATCTGTTTTAGGCCAAGCATTCTTAGAGATTTGCTCCACTTCAAATATATTTTAATTTTCCCTGTCATGACAATATATCATATTAATTTCTTATACGAAAATGTTCAAAGACCTTTTATTTTCCTTTCATTTCCCTTCAGAAAGCCAAATTCTTAGTCATAACCACTAATACTTCAGGGTGTTGTTCTGTGCACCACGTATTAAAATACTTCTCAGATAAAGAGCAGCACACATTGCAATTTTTAGAATTCCCACTTCCATAAATAATATTCTGTGTTTGAAAAAAACCCAACGTTTTCAGTAGTGGTGTTGGAGAGAAGATGCATAGAGATCCTTCAGGTATTTCATCTGAGAAAGGCAAACAGAAGGAAAACATTTTTGGTGGTTTGGGTTGATTACTTTTTTCTACTTTGCAGATGTTTGCAGGCAAGATTGAATTAGTGGATTAAAGTCTTTTAAAGAAAAAATGCAATACTTTTGCTGCCCTGCCCGCCAAGGGAGTGATCTTCTGGGGTTTATTTCCTACAGAAATTGAGCAAGAAACCTGCTCTTCTGACCAAATCTCCTGAATAGTACTTGAATCTCTCTGTTTATTCTAAAACCAGACTGTACCTTCCATCCCGAGTATCATCTGATGCTTGTGCTTATGCAATAAGATGGCCAGGAAATGCAAACTGTAATAATTTTTCCCCCTCCCTTACTGGAATGATTTATGGTGTGCATTCTCTATTATTAAAAAAGTATGATTGCAGTGAAGCACAGTGCAGAGCCTCTTTATCACATTGCCTATGAATTGTGTATGACTTTACTAGCCAAGATGATGGTCCTAAGAACCCTTGCAAAGATCTTTTCTCGTATTCATGGTGAAGCCTGGGGACCTGCAGTTTTATAGAGATTAGTGAATATCCTCATGACCTGGATTAGAAGACAGATCAGAGCTTCCTAGACCTCACCTCGGCATCTCTTTAGTGGTGCTGAACTTGGTTCTATGTATATGTTCCCTCAGCACTATTTATTGTATCATCCCTCTGTTAAGTTTCTTGCTGATTAGTGCTCACAGCTTCCTATTCCTCCTAATTATGTGATGACTTAATAATTGATGTGTAGGTGTTTGCTAATTAAGGCTAATCATGAATACATACTCATAGTGTTTTCTCCTCTCAAAGAAGTGTGAATGTAGGTAGCCAGTGAGAAGGGACAGGAGGGTATGATTTAATGCTTGTGTGGAATTTTCCTGAAAACTGGGTAAATGGTTTTCAGATTTTTATAGACTTCTCTGTCAGCTGAGCTGAAAATGCTGCTAATAATCAAACAGAGAATCAGTCATTTAATCTAACTAAAATCTTACCTGAATGGCTAAAAGATGAGGACTAGGAATCCTCAGATAACTGTCAAGAGAATTTGAACTTTGTTTTTGGTGGGGTTCTAGATCAGCAAATTGGCATTTAATTCTTGCTGTGCATTATTTCTGGTTAAGTTATAGGTGAACTTTGATTTGTCTGTGACTTCTAGTCTCCCCAGCACTACAACTACCTGAAAGAAGGTTGTAGAGAGGGGAGTTAGTCTCATCTCACAAGAAAGAAGTGATAGGACAAGAAGAAATGGCCTCAAGTTGTGCCAAGAGACGTTGAAGTTGAATATGAGGGAAAAATTCTTCATGGCAAGGGTCATCAGGCCTTGGAACAGGCTGCCCAGGGAGGGAGTTGAATTGCAATCCTTGAATGTGTTTAAAAGTTGTGTAGATTTGTTTCATAGGGACAGGGTTTAGTGGTGGCCTTGGGACAGCTGGGTTAATAGTTGAACTTAATGATCTTAAAGATCTTTTCCAGCATAAATGGTTCTGTGATTCTATCACACAGGAAACCACTTGCATGCAGTTAAGCAGCTGTGGATTAGTTCCTCACATGAGAAGGCCTGAAGTGCATTTAGCTCTTTGGCTCCTCTTCCTCTACTATTGCTGTATCTCCTGCTTTCCTAATCCATTGGGTTCACAGTGCCAAAATGGGTGCCCCATTCTCATCACCCAGCAACTGTCATGAAATGCTTCACTTTAAGAGGTGTTCCATTTGCAACAGAACTGTTCTGAAGTGCTTTCAGAGAGCTCAACTTCAGTGATGGCAGTGGAAGTGCTTTGCTCAGCAGTATCTTACAAATTGTGGATATCTCAGAATCATGCAGAAAGCATCCTCTCCTATCTAGTTTCCAGATAATTTTTATTTTGGATCCCCCCCTCCTTTTTGTTACAGCTCTTAGTAGCACATCATTGGATTCATGCACGTGTTTGCAGAGCTTACATTCGCTGATCCCAGTCCTGCCCTGTCCAAGTGCTGGGCTGAAGCCAGGCACTGCTGTAGGACCGGCATCAGTGTTGGGATTGTCTTTGGTACAGACCAGCTTTATGTTGTGGAGCTACTTCAGAGGTGAGTAACAACATGAAATTAATAGTACATAGTCTTTAAGTACAGAATGGGTCAAAGTAGCTGTAGGGAGCAGTTAGTAAACTTAATCCTGTGAAATGACCAAGGTAGGATGCAGCTAATCCATTGTAGTGTGCCTGAGCCGCTCTTCTAGCAGGTGTGTTCAGATGTTTAACTCGAGCCACTTTTCACCAATATACCTAAACAGTGTCTCAAAAAGGAGATGTGAAGAATAGGAAGAGAATTTTTCAAATTGCTTTTTGCTAACGTGTCAGTGATGTGTTACTCTGTGCTGCTTCGGTGATGCAGAACAGCCATAAAGTTGGTTTAACAATGCGTTTTTTCTGGATTTAGTGCTTCACCAGGGCGGTGTGAAATGGCTGGAGTGTTATGACAAATTAGTGCTGTTTATTTAATTTTGTTTTGCATACTTGAGCTTTATGGCAACATTATTAGTGGCTGAAACTTCAAAAACATTTATCTTTGTTTATAGCACAAGCTGAAATAATCCAAAGGAAAAAAATTGTTTTCCTCTCATCTTCAACTTTTCCAATTAAACCACATTTAAATTTGGAATCCCTTGAGATTTCTTTCTCATTATCTTTTCTCAGGGTTGTGTGCATGTGTCGTTTTCACAGAACTGAGCTCCCTAGGGCTAAGAATCACTTTACATATCGCCATTTTTTCAATAAAGAACAAACACATTCGTTGAACAAATAGAAGGGAAGAACAATGCAGTAAAAGACACCACCATATACTGTTATAATTATTGGGCATTGCCTTTTGTATCTCTGCTTTACCTTGGATATCCTCTTACATACTTCTGTGCCTACATGGTGCTTAACTGTAACTTTTCCATGTATTGGACCAGTTCTTCAGTAAAAGGGCTCTGACGATGATGTAGAAACAACAAACTAAGTCCTGTCAAAAACTTTGGACTATGCCTGTTGTGTTCAGTGATGGCTTTAGTCGTTTAAACTGTGAAAATTCCTTTTTTAAATGTGGTGGAAATTATCAGTTGGATTCTTTAGCAGCTCCTTACAATGCTGTGGTTCAGTGCAAACATCATAGTCTGAAGAGTTTGTTGTTTCCTTTTGTGCATTGCATTAATTTATTGCTGCACAGCTACTTGTAGCAAAACCCAAGTCAGTTAAACTAGAGCATCTCCTGTCTTGATTGTATTTCTTTACTAGTTTGCTAGGATGGGCTTCACTAATAGTATTCAAAATGAAAGAATTTTTGTGTACCACCAGCCAGTTTATGGTTGCCGTGTTAGGCACTCTTGGCCAGCTTTCAAGGAGAGCCTTAGAAGCATAAACACCTAAGAATAAAATGCAAAGAAACTTAGTAAAATTGTAATACATCAAGTATTTTCTGCTTATGTATGGTTTTACCATCCTGATGAAGTTGAGGAAGGATCTATATTTATTATTTCTCTCACTAATGCCTATAACCAGAGCCATTCTCCCTTTATTGCAAGAAAAAAAAATGTGTCCACAAAGATTATGCTGCAGTGTTAAGAACCATTCTCACATCCATCAGAGAACTCCACACATCTGTCTCGCAAGGTGTGTTTGCAGAATGTTACTACTGTATTGGGGATGTTTGTATGGCCAATGCTTTGTTCTAGTGCACTGTGCTCCAGAACGCACAGAGTGACAGATACACAATGTTCACAGGGGGAAACGTAGTATAAAGAGCAAAACAAGCTGTGCAGTCTCTGCCAGAAATCAAGTCACACTGATTCACTTTTTTAAACAACAGAAGAAATTTGTACACAATTTGCATGTGGATTTTTTAAAGTGTGGGTTTTGGCAAAATTCATCATATTCACCTGGAAAATAGCTTGAACTTATGTTGAAGTTTGGATTTAGTGACTTTAAGTGTCTGCAGGTATCAATAGAGTTATTTAGAGCAAATTATAATGGAAAATAAACTCAATGACACTGAAAGCAGTATTTTTTCCTAAGTCACATTATTGCAAACATCTGAAATAAGTCCAGCTGTTCAGCCAGCAAATCTGATTTTAACAGGATTGTAACTTCATTTCTTACACAGAGTCAAAGTTGTCACAGGTGTTATCAGACTTAAGGTCTCTGAAAGAGAGAAGCAGTAGTAAATTTGTTGTACAACATTGTGGGTTACATAAATAGAGTTGAAATAAACTGATAAATGCGTGTGTGTGGTTAGCTGTGAAAATGTGCCTTTAAAAATATTTTTATCCTTGATAACAGGAGGTTGAGTCCAAGAACATTCTTTGAACAGTGTTATAATTGCTTATGAATATTCCAATTATGGAGAAGGCAGTGGTAAATCATCTTGTCTTCATAGAGGAGTGCTGTGTGAGATGAAGGCTGTGGGTGGGTAATCAGGTCTATAGAATTTGAAATACTTTTTTTTTTTTACCATTGACTTTGTTTGACTTTCAGCAGTCACTGTTACTTGCTTCAATTCTTCTAAATATATCTAGTATGACAACAAAAAATTAGAGGGATGATTAATATTCTGCAAAAAAACTTTTCATTTTTTAGCAGAAAAATGCAAAGATGAAAGAAAATGATTGGCTTGCTAATTATTAATTTCCTTTTTTTACTTGATATTCCAAAACAAAAAGTTATTATTTTGTAATGGTTTCTGGATATAAAATTGCTAATTACACAAATACTTGAATGAGTTTATAGTGATGTAGCTACTGACATAAATAATAATTTATCTTTTTCTTTTTATTTGGTCTTATTTTTATATTATTTTTATTAACATACTTATTAAGATCTGGATTCTCACTTGATCTCAGAGGTCTTTTTGAGCCTCAGTAATTCGGTGTTTCTAATAGTCCATTTTGGTTACTATTGAAATAAGACTAAAATTAGAACAATTATCCATTTCCTTCAGTGGAGAGTTCAATGAAATCAAAACTACAAGAGCAGAAGTTTTAGGAGCTCTCAATAAACTATTAAAAAATAATTGAATGCTCTGTGACCAGTTGAGTTTTGAAAATTTTTTGGTAATTGCCTCTTCGTTTTCCTTAATTAAATATGATTTTCTCTTACATTTAAGTAGATTTTCTGTTGCTTTTTATTTATGTGTAAAAGTTCAAATGGAAACACAGACTCTAGATAGCATGGGAAGGAAATAAAGGATACTAATAATATCCATGGTAAACATATTAGAACTACGCAGAAATCTAGAGAAGCTTAGAAATAATATGAAAATTACTTATGTTTAATTGTTTGAGGTTTGTTGGTTGTTTTTTATCTAGTGTAAACTGTGTGACAGCCACTAATCAGAGGAGCAATGACTAAGAGGCACTGATCACTAGTTAAATCTTGTTAGGGATATTCTAACCTCCTACCATAAAAAAGAGGTGGGGAAAAAAGACCAACAGCTTCTGGTTGATGGCAGTTGCAGTGCATGAACACCTCTTTCCAAGGAAGTAGAAGCTTCCAATAATCAGGTTCTTCAATAATTTAAATTTTTAAAAATCTCTTTGTAATTGATGCATTGATGCAATTAGTATTTTTTTTCTATGTATTTTCTAAGAAAGAATGTAATTTTAACTAGTGTCTTGTTGATTAATTCAGGAGTTCCAGATAGGGTTATGGATGATCAAAGAATTGTAGAAACATAGAATTGATTTAGCTTGGAAAAGACCTTCGAGATTGTCAAATCCAACCAGTAGCCCAACTGTTCCAATGTCACCAATAAACCATATCCCTAAGCTCCAGATCAAATGATTCTTAAACATTACCAGGGATGGTGATTCAAATTCCTGCCTGGGCAGCCTGTTCCAAGGCCTGATGATTCTTTCAGTGAAGAAGTTTTTTCTTAATGTTCCCTGCAGCAACTTGGAGACAAAAATCCTATACACAAGAATTTACTAAAAACCAAAACACTTAGGCAGTGAACACCTAACTTCACAAAGGTTTATGTAATGAACCTCTTCTGAATTTGTTTGTTGTTCATTAATTAATGAAATAATGAAGCTATTGATACTGTTCTACTCTCAGTTGGTGATTTGAGGTAAACGTCATTAACAATGTAGTTTCAATTATGTTTTTCCCAATAAAGATAATGCTTTATTTTAGCTGCAATGAAGGGATAATATTTAACACTTCTTTGGTTATAATTATCATAAAATTTTATTATAACTGGCATAAAAGGCAAGCTTTTCAAACCTCTTAGTCCTGCCTTAATTCCTGCTTTTATCTGCTGAGCCTGTAGGGTTTGGGTAGACATTGTGTATCTTAGACTGTTCTACCGGTAGGTCTTTGTGTAGCAGTTAATAATTAACAGGCTTATTAGTTAATGTCAGTTCTGTGTGTGGGTATATATATCTTTGTTACACACACACACACACACACACACACACATTCTAGAAATTTGCTGTATTTCTAGCAGGGGGATTGGACTAGATGATATTTCAAGGTGTCTTCCGATCCCTCATGATTCTATGATTACAATTACGCCTCCAGAATTGATTATAGTCAAATTCATGTTTTCTTTAGTTTCACTGGAGCACAGGCAGTGATATTTCACTCTGCTGAAATTATTAAGCTACATAAATTTGCTTACAAATA
Source organism: Upupa epops (assembly GCA_013397515.1). Lineage (NCBI taxonomy): Eukaryota > Metazoa > Chordata > Aves > Bucerotiformes > Upupidae > Upupa > Upupa epops. The sequence goes on along the minus strand of VZRI01010897.1, from coordinate 22,169 downwards.
AAACAAAACTGTGAAAATCGCTCTGTGATTGATCTAAAAATGCTTTGAATTTGTTCCTTCAGATCAATATAAATGTCTCTGCATCTGTTTTTAAGAATGTTGCTTGGAAATAAGTTCCAAAGAAACTTATTTAGAATGATTGAGGTAACAATAAAAACAAATTCAGGATTCAGGAGAGAAATAGCAACTGTGGAAAAAACATACAGTAACAGTGCTGTCACCTTAATTGCTGTGGGTAGAAAAAAGGAGCTTTAAGGAAATCTTGTTTCACGCTAACATAGTATGTTTAATTTGCCTCATGTGATGTTGAGAAAATGAGATGATTTGATGCAATCTGTAAAACGTAGACAATTTGTCTGTTGAACTAAGTGTGCTTCTGTCTAAAAATGGTCTGAATAAACCCAGTGCGTAATCTCTTTTATGCAGAACAGATGTTATGTTGAAATTATCCCCCACGGAGTTTGTTTCACAGTTAAATAGATGACCTGTTTGTCGTTTTTCATATGTCATGAGCTCAAGTTGTGGAGTTCTATCACATCAAATATGAGTCCAGGGCAGAAGGCTTGCTTGTCACACTGTTCAGTGGACACCCTGGTGACATGTGGAAATGAAAAAGAGTGAAGTCAGTGACAGAGGAATTTCAGGGATGGTAAAATATCTTCCGTTTCAGCAAGGAGCTGTTCAAGCAAGCTGTCATAATAACATTTTTATCCTGATACTTGGCAAAACTGGTGGCAAGAGATAAGTCTATGCATATAGTTATGAGTTTGCAGTCATTTAGGACCCTTCTTACCTTAACTGAATTCATGCTTCAATTCATCCTAATTCATAGCTGTAATATTGAGCAGAAAATAGGGGATGTGGATACAGAAGTATGATTGTGGTAGAAGCATAGGATCACAAAATGGTGGGACTTGGAAAGGATCTTTGAAGGTCATCTTGTTCAGTCTCCTTGATAGAAAAGATCCTACAGGAACACATCCAAAAGGAATGAGCAGGAAGAGAGTAGGGCAGGAAAAATAAATATTATTTTACAAAAATAATCCTTCCCTATTACCTGATCTAGGAAAGAGTCTTAAGTTCTCAGTCCTGAAAAGGATGTTTGTTTAGCAGCAGTTCCTGATAACTAATTCCTGTAGACATTCTTCTAGGCGTATCTGTAGGATATGTCCTTCAGAATAAATCTGGTTTTCTTCTCCTCTTTCTGAAGATTTTTGTGTTACAACCCTTATCCATGTGTTTTCTCCTCATGTTCATTGAACAGAACTATCAAGTTTTCTCTACAAGCTTTTTCTTTCTGAAATACTATGAACAGCACGTCAATGGCAGTCACTCTATAAAGGATCATTACTTATTCATGAATTATGAATTATTCATCATTTCTTAATTATTACTTAACCTTCAAAAGGAAGCAGAAGGTCACGCAACAATAGGAACTTCAATGCTTGTGACTTATTTACAAATTCTGGCAAGAAAAGTCAGTAATATAAGTTTCTGCCAACTTGTGTGGAACTTGGGGGCATGGTTTAGTCATGGGCTTGGTACAGTTTGGTTAATGGTTGAACATGATCTTTAAGGACTTTCGCAACCTGAATTATTCCATGATTCTGTATATGACAAGGAGAAAAGACTATTCCTAATTTCAGGCTTCCTCTATTATCCATCGTTAAGTTGACAGCTTTTACTATCATTGCCTGGAAAGCCTTGAGCCATTCACTATCCTTCTGACTCCACCCATTTCCCCAAGCCCCAAGGTTTAATATTCCCTAATCTCTATATCCTCTGGCTTGGCATTTATGCCATGGACTGAACAGGGCCAAGGAGCTGTGCCTGGATTGGCATTCATTATTTGCTTGGGTGCCCCTAAGCCTTCATGTTTTTGTTTCTCTCTGTAAAAACCTGCAATGTGTTTAATTCCACAGCAATTTGCTTAGATTGCAAACACACAGATTGGAACCAAATTCAGAAGACAGGTAGAATTACTATGCAGTGTTTTCATTCTTTAGCTTGCCATTACACTTAACCTCAGAAAAAAGAGTAAATTTACAGACCATAAAATTATCTAGGTTGGAAAAGACCTTGAGTCCAACCATGAACCCAACTGTCCCAAGGCCACCAGTAAACTCTGTCCCTAAGCTACACATACAACTTCAAACAAATTGCCCAAGGACGTCAATTCAACACCTTCCCTGGGCAGACTATTCCAAGGCCTGATGACGCTTTCAGTGGAGAATGGGGGATGGCTGCAAGGAGCTGGGTTTCCCTTTGTCTCTCAGAAAGGTTTGTTGTTCCAAACCTCCCTCAGCTATCAGAAAAGTTAATCCGATGTATCAGTGTCTTGTTGGTTTAGTTTTGTACGTAGTAAACAGATGTAATCTTTCAGAAATCAGTCAAGTTCACCAAGTTATTCTTGTGTTGGTCTAAGAACTTTAAATTAAAGAGTGTCTTTCTGGATGATGTAGGAGACATCAAGTGATTGAGGATCAGTGGTTTTCCTAGTGAATGACTTTACTCCGTGCCATTGTGTTGTTTTTTGCTTGTTTCCAGACATTTATTGCACCTCCAGACCACTAACTCCAGTGCTTTTAGTATTTTCTCTACACACTAAATAGGTTATGGGTCCACTGAAAGGTAGAAAAAATATAGTTTGGGGAAAAAATAAATCTTTCTATTCTGCAGCCACCTTGATTGTCTTTTTATTTTGTAATCTTCCTACCAGAATTGCATGTACTTGTTTATTATAAGTTCTCTCAATTTTATCGGCTGAGATAAAATTACCTCTTCCTTATTCACCTGTGTATCCATATCCTTTGTCCATATGGTTTCTTGGTCTTAAGACTCTTCTATGAACATGTTGGGTTAGAAGCATCTCTTAGTCTGCTTGAACCAATACATCTATCCATATTCACTATTTTGTAGGTTGTGTAACTGCCCAGGAAATAAAGATTAGCTTTTAAAATATTTTGTCATGCAGATCCTGAAACCAGAGCCTTCCAGATCAAACATTTACCCCACAGGAGTCCACAGACTTCTGTGGGATTTTCCTGTAGGGTCAGAGATTTCCCTTTGCAGCTGATTACAGGAACAATTCTTTACCATTAATTTGCATGGCCCTTTTGCTTCTGTGCTGTGAAACTCATCTTGTGTGACACCAAGAGGAGAAAAAACACCCCCTCACTATCCACACTGTCACGCTGTCAGTTATCATTACTATTTGTTCAAAAGATTTTATGTGCAGCCAGATTTTCCTGTCCCCTCCTCCTCCTCTTTGTGTGCTTAGGGCAGAGAAAATATGTCTGTAAATACTGAACAACAAAGACATACTGTGACTGACAGTGATCCTAATTCTTTGAGATAAACAGGTGTCAGTAAAGTAATGCCTATTCAAGGATTAAAACTGTTTAATTTCAATTTATTCTGATTGCAGAGCTGGTTTGGTTCAATCAAAAAGTGATGGTTGGTATGGTGTAATTTTTAAGGCAGATGTGCTTCATTTTTTCAGTTCTGTGCTGCAAAATGACAAATAGCTGATTTTCTGTAGCATATTCATCTCTAAATATAATTACATAAGAGCACAAATACAGGAACAAAGGTCATCTGTCTCACATGCATCGAGCAGAACATTTCCCCAAATGCCTCTTGACCTTGTAAGAAAGTTCCCACCAGCTCCAGCACAACTCTGTGGGCAAACAGATGGTTCAGACAGTTCAGCCAATTACTGTAATAAGGTACCTGAGGTCTTCAGCTGTATCTGCACTTTTGGCTGACTTCTGTCTGCCCCTCTAGGTTTTGGCTGTCCCCTCTGAATATCTGTCACCACCCTTCACTTCAGTTTTACCTGACATCTGTTGCAAGTACTTATGTCATGGTTAGTCCACCTACTTTTTTTGTCTTTTCTTCTTTCTCTTTTCACATCTTGAGTGCCAGGTTTAGTTCTGGGACACTCACTGTAAGAAGGACATTGAGGTGCTGGAGTGTATCCAGAAAAGGGCAACAAGGCTTGTTCTGAGGAACAGCTAAGGGAGTTGGGGCTGTTTAGATGGGAGAAAAGGAGTCTGAGGGAGATCTGCTCCCTGTCTGTCTACAACTGCATGAAAGGAGGTCAGACCAAGGAGAGGCTCAGCCCTGGCAGCAAGCAATAAGACCAAAGGACATGCAGGGGAGTTTTAAGCTAGATATTAGGAATAATTTCTTAGGTAAAAAGTGTTGGGCATTACCACAGGCTGCCTAGGGCAGCGATGGAGTCCCTATCCCTAGTGGGACCTAAACCACATGNGTCCCTGTTGAACCTCATCTGGTTTCTCTGTGCCCAGCTCTCCAGTCTGTCCAGGTCTCTCTGAAGTTCTTGAAGTTCAGATCTTGAAGTTCTCCTTTCAACCAGAGAGAATCTGTTATCCCATGACTTTTCTAGTAGAACCATCCCTTTGTTAGGACCACCTTGTCCCCTTTTGTCCCATCACGGCTTCTTGCTCCCATCAGCAAACCAACATTTGTCTTGACTGCTCTGCTCACATCACTCATTTTTGTACTACTTTGCTGTAGGACCTGTGTTTTTACCTCATTTGTAAATGCCTCAGGGTAGCTGAGTGTGGATTAGTGTGATTTCCTTTGAAAGTACCTCAGGACCTGCATTTGGCCCTTGTTGGGAACAAAAAAACCAGACTCTGTAATAGTATCATCACTAGTATTACACATGCACCACCCACACCTGTGTTCCTGTGCAAATACTCTGAAGTGTAACAGGCCTTATATGTTCTGTTAATCCTAGACATGTCCGTTCCCTGCATGAACAATCCTCTCACATCAGGTAGTCTCACACAGTCATTTCTTGCAGTTTTTGGTCTTTTGTTGTTAAAATAACATGCTTGTGTTTTTCTACAGCAAGCTGTTACAAAGCTTATTCTATTATTCAGCTTTTTTTGGGAAGAGTTGGGAGAATTTTCAGTTCCTTTAAGCTGAATTACGCTGCCTTGTTGTCATAATAAAATACTGAAATTAATATATATCATAATTCCCATCTTACACAACTGTGCAAGATAAGAAAGTAAATTATGCACCAGACCTCACAAGTATCTTCTATTATTATAACTGTGAGAGCTTGATAATAAAATTCAGAATACAGAATATTGTAGAACAAGTGGAAATGGCATCAAGTTGTGCCAGGAGAAGGTTAGGTTGGACATTAAGAAAGACTTCTTCCTTGAAATGATCATTAGGCATTGGATCAGACAGCCCACGGAGAGGGGCTGAATCACCATCCCTGGATGTGTTTAAAAGATGTTTGGATCTGGAGCTTAGGGACAGGGTTTAGTGATGGCCTTGGGACAGTTGGGTTAATGGTGGGACTCTGAATGATTGAAAACTTGAATGATTTTATTATTCTATGTATTACATATACAAGTTATTCAGAATAGCCCTATAGATATGGGCCCATTACTTGACAGCCTTTTCTGCTGAAGCTGATTTATACTTGATAGGAAGACAACATTCTCAAATCATAGCTGTATATGGTATTGGGTGGTAATGAAATTTCCCTGCAGTCTGAGAAGTAACTCTAATGCAGCATGAAAATACATCTCTGGCATGCTGCTAACTTCCATCTGTCTGAATATACTAATAGTCAGGGCTTCTGCAAAAGGATCTGCCTTAACTTGGCTTCACACCTCCTGAAGGGTGAGTGATTTGCCTTTATCTGTGGATAAGGAATGCAAGATCACACTCCAACTGCAAAATTATAATGAAATATTGGCATGGTAGAATAAATCACTGCCAGTGATACTTAAGAACCCTTCAGTCTGTTTAGCTTGTTTCAGACCTGGAAACTATTCTCTCTGGGAGATAGCAGACCGTGGTTTACTATGCCATGATATCTCAAATGATAGCTCAATTAGCATTTACTTTCTAATGTGTGGTTTCTGAAAGACCTCCACGGTCTCACAGAGTGTTTCTGATTTAAAAGGGTATTAAACTCTGCTTGAACACCTCCTTCTGCTCTTATTCCGTCCGGCCTGGAAAAGCTTAAGAGGCATTTGTTGGCTCAGGGAGGCAAATGACTCATAACTTCTGGATTTAAGAGGTGGAAGTGGCTGTCTGGAAAGATAGAATCAGGGGTGTGAGTTCCTAAGTCCCAAAGTAGCAACAAACTCAATAAAATGAAATAGCATCAACATAAACTGGGAGCTGAAGTTTATCTTGCTCTGTTAATAAAGACAAACCCCCAAAGCCACCAGAGTAGACTCTTATGTAACACATGAATTCTGTGTCGACTAAGTGACTAAAGTACCTATGCACAGAAAGGGGCACCGAAGACTAGTGCAAAGGTTTTTGCCAGAGCAAGACCAGAACACTGAACAGAGTGGTTGCACCAAGACATTTGCATAACCCACTTTACACCCTTCTCTCGATTGCTGGAGAGGGGGTCTTGCAGATATTTCATTTTCCTCTATATTAACCAGCACTTGAGGTCTACCTTGGTTTCACAGATACATAACGTGCAGAATGTCTAGAAACACAAACATGTGTTTTGGGGGTTTTCTGTGTGAGATGGAAGGAAATACATTCAAAGAGAACATAAGAGTAAACTGAAGTAATTTAGCTGTGTTCTCTGACATTCTGATTTCCCACTTGCAAAAGTGTCTCAGTGCATATCACAATAATAATCTCTTATACGATTATCTCCAAGCCACTGCTAAATTAAATTTACTCTTCTTTAAAAGCATCTCACTGTTGAGCAGACTTGGCTTTGTTTCTGAGCTCTGATCATCTCCTCTCTGCAGTCTATGTCAGGTTGAATTTTTTTCCTATTCTGTCACAGTACTTTTGATGAGATCCTGATTCTTATTATCGTCAGAGGACCGAGCATAACAGTGCACCTCCTTTTTTATACAGTTCATTGTTCCTGCAATCTCATCTCCTCAGGAGATGCTGGTTTCTGTTACACTCAGCTGATTGCATTTTCCTGACCACAACTGAAATTCATGGCTGTGTCTGTGCTATGGATAGATAATTATTTTGCTAACAAACTTGGAATTTTTGCTGTATGCTAACAGGAGTTGCTTTTAATCCCTTGTATTTTTATTTTATTGCTTCAAAGAGTTCTTTCAAAATTAAGGCAGGGCCATGCAAATATATGTAGAAATAAGAGAGATTTATTAAATTTAATAATTTTTAATTGAATAAAGCACTCAGTGCAATAAAAAAATAAGTTGATAACACAAAATCTGTGAAGATGAACTAGAATGTACATTATTAGGCAAGTATGAGGTGCAGCACTTCTCACCTTATCTCTGTCCACTCTATTCAATTACAAACAGAACAAAGAGACTCTCACCCCTCCTTGGAAGAACAGCTTTTTTCATTAAAACAGTTTATTCCACAAGCAAAACTATCACTATAATTTCTACTAAATTGGTCTGCAGACATCAACTGGGACAGTTGGGTTAATTGTTGGACTTGATTTTAAAGGTCTTTTCCAACCTAAATAACTTCATGATTCTATAATCGAGGTGTTCAGTCATTTTTAACAAGGCACTTCCACTGATAAATACTCGCAATCCAGGAGGTTTTGAGGTAAAATGTAGAGACTTTCCAGGATCCTTCTAAAATTCAGTGCACCCAAGGAAGCTTTACAAACACCGTGTGAGTTTTCCAATATTGAGACTATCCAGCTCATGATGTGAGTCCTGCTGTTATTTCCAAATGAGCATGAAAAGAGTCTTTAATATCTTCAAGCCTTCATGAAAAGCAGTATCTGCTGAGTCAATTATCTATGCATACAGTGGCTACAATGACACCTAAATTTGGTTTTTACTAAGGTCACTGTGGGTCTACATTGAGAAGATACCCAGTGACTCGAAAATGGGCACTGAGCTGACCAAACTTAATTCTTGTACAAAGTCGGCAGGCAGAAGACTTTGAAGTGAGGCAGTCTGAATGCACGTTAGCGTCAAGGCTGTGTTTCACACTGAGAATTTTTTCTTTTCTAGTGCAGCCTATTTTAATTTGTTTGTTATGATGAAGGTGAGCACAATAAAACATTTATAACATAAATGTTATAAATAATATTATTTATGTAATAAGACATTGGGGACGGAAACTTGCTGGCTGAAAGGCTGTTGCTGAGTGAACTGTACAATCAGCTGTTAAGGAAGAAAATACCAAGAGCCTGAACATGCCATACCATTGTGGAAAGTCTGTGACTTTTAAGTTACTGCAGACAGCAGTTATTCACTGAAAAAGTAGTGGAAAAATTCATAATTTATTTTGTACATCCCACAGATAGTCTTTGGACTTTGTGTATCCCATGTATATTAGCTACCCGTCATCTAAGATATGTGATCATTGTTATAAAAGCAATTGAAGTGCTGAAATGGGGGGTTAGAAATACTCGAAATAACTCTATTCCTAGCAAGGAAGAGATGTGTTTGAAAAGCTTTTCCTAATGTTTTGTATTTATGTTTTCCTCAGCCGACACCTCTTGAGAGCTCTTAAGAGACTGACTAAAGATGCATCAAAAGTAACATCCAGAGGGATTATAAGCGGTAACAGCTGCAGTTACACAGGTACCTGGGCCTCATTTTAAGCAACATGGAGATCCCTGGTCTTTCCTAAATCAATTCATCACAGAATCATAGCATCATTTAGATTGGAAAAGATCTTTAAAATCATTGAGTCCAGCCATTAACCCAACTGTCCCAAAACCACTGCTAAACCCTGTCCCTAAGCTCCAGATCCACATGGCTTTGAAACATGTCCAAGGTTGGCAATTTAAACCCCTGCATGGGCAGCCCGTTCCAAGGTCTGATGACCCTTACAATGAAGAAATTTTTCCTAATGTCCAACCTAAACTTCTCCTGGCACAACTTGAGGCCATTTCCTCTTGTCCTATCACTTCTTTCTTGTGAGAAGAGACCAATCCTCACCTCTATAACCTCCTTTCAGGTACTCAGACAGCAAGAAGCTCTCTCCTCAGCCTCAGTTTCTTCAGACTAACCATCCCCAACCACTGCTTACAAGGCTGATTTCTCAAGTCCCTTCAGCAAACTTGTTACTCTTCCTTGGACTCAATATTCTTAAAGGTATTTTCCAACCTGAATTGTTCTATGATTCTCAACTAGAGCAGTCAGGAGAAAGCTGAAAGCAGAAGGAACTAGAAGAGGAGAGCAGCACTGCTGGTGTTGAGTGGCTCTGGTCCCACAGCTTTTCTGCCACTCACCTGCAGAACACAAAGACCGGGTAGAGCAAAATTTTGGGGATATGCACACAAAGCATCACAATTGATGCTCTAATCTTTGCTCTTTATCTGTCTCTTGTATTTCATCCTAGTATTTCATGCATTAGCAATTAGCAATGGTTTCTCTTCTTCCCGTGGACAGCTCAGTCACAAGGACACTTAACTTGATTTTTTTAAAAGAATCTCTGCTTTTAAATCATAGTGAGAATCAGACTAAAATTTAATTACACTGATTTACACCTAAGAAACTGGTGTGAACCTGATGTCAAGACTCCAGCGAGGTGTCCAGATTGTTGGTAAGATTTGCTGTAATTCTAAAATTTTATTATGTCTGAAAAAGTGCAGTTAAGACCACATGTAGTGAAATACAATTAGATGTATATGAAGAAAGAAACTATTTTTAAAAAGCACCCTCCCAGTCCCTTCTTACTGTGCTGTGGGTACAGACTGACCCAAACCATTTACACTCCATGCAGAGCTTTCATTTCAAAGGATTTTGGACTGAAACTCTTGGTTTACAGATCAGTGTCTCCATAAAAACGAGAAAAAAATCTGTTCTACCTTTGTATTTTGTGTTCTGTAAAGAATCTCTTCCTGCCCAAAATACTCAGGGAACTTTCTTGCACTGTTTCACAAATGAAAATACTTTTTTTTATCCCACCAATTTAACGTGTCTTTGTGGTTAGAGAGGTAGTATTTATGTTGTGTTATGGAAATGCTAAAGTAAAATATTTCTGAAACATGAAGTTTACAAGTGAATATTTCCTATGTGTGTGATATGCCTAGTTTCTGTGTTCCAAGAGATTAAAATCTTGACTCCTGATGTTTAGACTGGACAGTGCAGCCTGTCTCTGAATAGCTATGTGCCTCTTGCAAACAAGATTGAAATCTGGGTCTTTAAAGGCAGAAAAAGCATTAGAATCATAGAATGGTTTAGGGTGAAGGTGGCCTCAGAAATCATCTAGTTCCAACCTCCCTGCCACAGGCAGGAACACCTTTCACCAGGCCAGGTTGCTCAGAAACCCATCCAACCTGGCCTTGAATGCTTCCAGAGACAGAGTAGTCACAACCTCCCTGGCAACCTGTTCCAGTGCCTTACCATCCTCAGAGTAAGGGATTTCTTCCTGAGATCTAATATAAATTTCTTGTCTTATAGCTGGAAACTGTCCCTCTTGTCCTATCACTAAAGTCCCTAGTATTGAAATAATCATGTGAGAAGCAACTGTTTTTCTTATTTTAGTTTGGTTTTCATATAGCATTTCCACACTCTACTATCTGTATGCCTTTTAAAAATTAGCATTTATATACTGTTTCATTTAGATTGGTGATTCAATATTAAAAGTGAGTTTCTTCCTTGTATTTTTATTCTTCCCGTGTGTACATTGGTTTAGCGAGTAGTAGCAAAGCTGCTACTATGCAAATCCTGAAGAGTTCATAATATTCTAAGGAAGAAAAGACTCTGGAATACAGGAGTTTAAAGAACTAAGGCAAATTTAAAGGCCCTGTTGCAGTGTTGAAAAACACTGTGATGAAGGACATGCTTATTTTTACTTGAGATGAATAAACATGTGTTAATTTTGTGACTATTGAACTCAGTACAAAGTTTAGTTGGTAACCTTAGTAATAGTGGAATGATGGTTATATTTTAAAAAGCAGTAAAATTCACAGGAAATAGGTTGTTCCCTGGAAATTGTGAATGTTCAAGGGTAAAAAAACCAAACATGCAATATTATGTTAACTATTATGTATCCTGGAAAAATAAAGGCTAATGAAATGACAGATCTGTTTAATTCATAGAAAAATACCTCAAATATACAATATATTCAAGGAAATTAAAAACAATAGTGATCCAGTAATATAATTTTTGTTGTGCTTTAGATGTTTCACAGGATAAAATTTCCTTAATCTCTCCATAAGGAGACAAGGAAATGAGAGACCCTCATTTAATCAAAAGCCACAGACATTTGACTGATCAGAAAGTGATAGACCTATCCATAACTTTAACTACCTGTTTTTGTAGATATATTTTTTCAAATGTCATTAAAATATGCCTGTGAAGTCCTGCAATCCCTTATTTTATCTTGCAGTATTTGCATCTCTCTCTTTTGAATGTTCTCAAGAGAAGGTGTAATTTAGAAGGACATTTTTCATTAGTTACGTGTCCAGTTTTGCTTAGGCTTTTTTAGCTGTATATTAATTTACAAGTGGAAAAGAATTCATCACACAGAGAAGAATAAAGGTGATTCATCGTTCAAAAAAAAGTCTGTAAACAATAGTAGGGTTTTTTATTTTATATTAATCCAACAGTTTTGATTTGCTTCATTTCACAGAATTACTTAAGTTTTTTTATTCCTCTCTACAAGAATGAAGTTTTATTCTATACTCTGTGTTTGACTTTAGTAAAGCCTCTGGTTATTGTTTTAGGGACAAAAAAATCAAATTACTGTCTCAAGTTGTCTAGAAAATAGCTGCACAATCCAACAAGTACAACTTAGAAAATGAGAATTATCCTTGCAGTGAAATGCTTGGTTTGAATAAATTGGTTGAAGCTGTGAGGTCATGGAAATTTTCCTATGGCCCAAGAGATACTCCAAATGTGACAACTGAGTGGCAAGCAGGAATTTTGAAGGGGATCTGTCCATATTAATTTCAAAAGGAGTTTATTTGACCTTAAGTTTAGTCAAATTAAATCTTGTGTTGCTTTTATAACAATTTCTGCCTGCAGCCCGTTTCTATCTGTGACACATTTCATTTACTTTTCATCTTGTATGAGATACCTTAAATACTTGTTTTCTGCTGATCACTGCACCTTGGGGATTTAGTTGGAAGCAGACCCTCCTTCTCCTATCTGTGGCAGTCACTTTCATTTTGAAATTTAAAAAAATTATAGACTAAAAAATGCAACAATCTTATTTCTGTGGTTCCTCCACACTCCAGATATGATGGTATGTGGCTGATGTTGCAGTAGTCCTTCAGGAGCTGCTTTTTAGTGAGGTGTGATGAAAGTAGAGTGGAAGCCTATTTATAGCCCACAGATGTGAAGGCATTTAAGTTCTCAGCACTGGTGAGGCCATTCCTCAAGTACAGAGGTCAGTTTTGGGCACCTCAAAATAAGGACATTAAGGAGCTGGAGAGATTCCAACAAAGGACAGCAAGATTGGTGAAGTGCCTGTGAGAAGTGTCTAAGGGAGTTGGGACTGGTTGGTACGAAGAAAATGAGGTTGAAGAGAGACCTCTGTGCTGTCTACAGCTACCTGAAAGGAGGTTGTAAGGAGATGGGGACTGGTCTCATCTCACAAATAACAAGTGATAGAATAAGAAAAAATAGCCTCAAGTTGCACCAGAGGAAGTTTGCATTGGATATTAGGAAAAACTTTTTAATGGAGAGGGTCACCAGGCCTTGGAAGAGGCTGCCCAGGAAAAGGGTTTAATCACTGTCTTTGCATTTAGTGGTGGCCTTGGGATGGTGGAGTTAGTGGTTGGTTTTGATGAGCTTGGAGGGCTTTTACAACCTAAACAATTCCATGATTCTAAGTGTGGCCTTCCTTTTTCGAATGGCAGGGAGGGGGGAATTAGATGGGCTTGGAGCTTGATATCTTTATGAATTACAATATTTGATTTCTCAATATTGGCTTTGTGATCCAGAAGATGCATTCTACTCCTGTGTTCCCAACGTACATTAGCCTTTTATCTATAAGCTAGAACTGTAATAGCAAAATTGTAACAAATAATTAATAGGAGATAATTGTACTTCAGAAGACCAAAAAGAATCGCCACAAATACATTATAACACCCTCCCCTCCATGTTTCCTTGTTCTGTCCTTCAGGGAGACTGCTGCAATTTGGCAGTGAGGGTTACATGTAATAGCATTACCAATTCTTAATCACCTTTGTAAGTCACAGAAACCCCATGAATCAAATCAAGAACCTAATTAATGCCACAATTCCAATTACAATGAGGTTTCATACTGAAAGCAAATCCAAAATTGCATGATGACTCTCTGTTATCTCTCAGTGGTTTCAGAATTGAAATATCTGCTATCAGAAAAGGTAAACATTCCTTTAAAGTCTCATTCTGTAGTATAAATCTGTGATTTAAAAATGAAATTTTAAACTTCATAAGTAACTGATAGTGAAGTCTAAAGGAAGGTTTGGTTTGGCTGCTTTAATTATCTACAGAGTGGATTAAAACAATAGGGCCATAAGAGAAAAGCTGGGAACTTATGTGCTTCCTATAAAAGAATTTTTAAAATCCATGCATCCTAAAACTGCTTCATGCTCTGACGCATTCAGTATTCTCTTGGAAATTTTAGGAAAACATCAACAATGGACCTCTACAGACTATTGACTGATACGGACAGCAAATAAAGAAATAATAAACTGCGGGTTGAGACTACTCCCTACAAATAACAGTTTTGTTGAGGTTAGCCTCATCACTTTGAGATGCATATGAAGGGGGTTTAGTAGAAGTGTGTAGTAATTGAAATTCAAGTCTTCCCAGGTTACCAAAAAAACAGTGGACTCAGCACTCACCTTGGTTCATTTATGTCTTATTACAGTCTTTCTCTGACACATCTCTTAATATCTGATACAGAAAACTCTCCTCTTTGTGTGTCTCAAGGTCATCTAGCCTAATAGCTGTTCAGTCTTCAATTGTGCTACGTATATGTTCTGTCCAAGTAACTGAAGAACATTGTAAGTTTAAGATAAGGACTCCTGTTCCTGACCTCTCCCAACATGGGATCTTGCTCCATAACAGCAATGCAAAACAGAAAATCCACAACCAGACTTTCTCCCTTTCCTAAAAAAGGATTTTTAAAACCTGGATTGGAACAATGATAAAATATATCATGTGACTCATTCACGCTTGCGTTAGTGGTGCTGTAAGGAACTGCAGTACAGGAACAGGGTATTTTTCAGCCTGGATTCCTATATAATGAAAATTCACCACATAGCCCTGAATTCCAAAGTTGTCATCTTTTATGAATTATCACAATTCATCTAATACAGGATTCAATGACCTATGCTTTCAGGCTGTTTTCCTTCTATACTTACACCGTCACAGTGTAAAACACTATTTTAAAGAACAAAAAACTATTTTAAAGAACAAAATTAATACTTCTTTTCAAAATGAATAGCAAAAAACCCCATCGTGTATCTGTTGAATAAAAGTTTGGGTGTTTTACAAATTCATGTTTTCTTGTATAAAAAAAATACTCATTTAAATTCAGGTTAGAGACATTTTACTTCCAGCTGCAGAACACAATTTTGCAGGTGGCTTAAGATTCACAGATAGAAAACGTGTTGCGGTTACCTCTGGTAATACTTTGTCCATTATGGATATAACTGTAAAATACTATAAAAATTTACTAAACTTCTCTTGCAAACTCTTGCTTCAAAATAGAGGGTCCTTGCTACCCTTTCTCATAATTCTCATCACAAATAGTTTTATGTTAGATTGGAGCTGTGGTCCATATTATAAAAATTTAACTTAGTAATGGGTACATCTAGTGCAGTTTGCTTCTTATTAGTATTGATTCAGTTCTTAGCATAATGTTGGGGAAAGTAATTAATGTCATCTTGCTATCAGCAGTCACTAATCCAATTCTGTTACTGGTGCAGTTTTGTGTGTCTGCTCTATGATTTATTTGGTGGGGTTTTTTATCTAATTAGGATACAGATATTTTAACTCTTCTTATTTGTTACAGAATTATCTTTGATATACTTTCTTTTATGCTGAGCTTGTATACCATGATAAATGAGAAATTTTGAAAAATCCTACTTAATTTCCATTTTTGTTTTGATGTTTTCTACTTTGTCCTTCATTTCTTTCCACTGATGTCCTTTCTTCATACTCGATATTATTCTCCATTTCATTTCCTTCCTGTTTTACAATTCTTTCTTCTGAATGTTCAGCTGAAAACAGTGTCAGGTAAGACATTTACCCCAGGTACCAGGATAGGTTGGGGACTGACCTGTTGGAGAGCAGTGTAGGAGAAAGGGACCTGGGGTCTTTAGTGGACAGCAGGATGACTGAGCCAGCAACGTGCTCTTGTGGCCAAGAGGGCCAACAGCATCCTGGGGGGTATCAGAAGGGAGATGTTCTTCTCCCTCTCCACTCTGCACTAGTGAGGCCACATCTGGAGTATTGTGTCCAGTTCTGGGCCCCTCAGTTCCAGAAGGACACAGAGCTGCTGGAGGGTGTCAGTATGAATGAAGAGAGCAATGAAGATGATGAAGGAAGTAGAGCACCTCCCTTATGAGGAAAGGCTGCGGGAGCTGGGTCTCTTTAGCTTGGAGAAGAGGAGGCTGAAGGGTGACCTCATTAATGTCTATAAATATGTGAGGGGTGGGTGTCAGGAGGATGGAGCCAGGCTCTTCTCAGGGTCATCTGGTGATAGGACAAGGGGCAGTGGGTGCAAGCTGGAACATAGGAGGTTCCATATAAATATCAAAAGAAACTTCTTCAGAGTGAGGGTAACAGAGCATTGGAACAGGCTGCCCAGGGGGGTTGTGCAGTCTCCTTTTCTGGAGATGTTCCTGCCTGGATCTGTTCCTGTGCGATTTGGTCTAGGTAATCCTGCTGTGGCAGGGGGATTGGGCTAGATGATCTTTCAAGGTTCCTTCCAATGTCTAATGATTCTATAATTCTAAGGGTGATGACTTTATGCTGATTAAAGTATACTTTAGCTGGCTTCTACCATTATTTCATCAGGTACTGGTGTGTTAAATCATATTTTAAATTTTACTGTTGTGTTAAATCATAATTTAAAATGAAAGTTGTATGAGTATATGAAGATTGAGGATTTCTTTTTCAGATATTTGTATGACAATTTATCCTGACAGCTCCATGTTTGGGCTGTCACATTTGCTAACTGTTCCCCAGGTGCTAAGTAGGGATTTTTTTGGCATTTATGGCCCTGCTGCCATATATGGGTCTGTTTTCCAGTTTCTGGGGAATTGTGTCCTGATGCTACCTGGTAAATCCTTGCTTTTGTCATAGTTATATGCTATTGAAGTGGGCAAGGAGGGAATATTATCTATAGTGTTAGCAGGAAAATTAAAGAAACCAAACATAATAAGTGAAATTAATGAAGCTTTTACCTCCAAGTGATCTGTAGGTTCAAATGAGATATGCGGGCTTTCCATCAGATAGAGATTCTGGTGCATTTCCTATCAGTGAGGGTTTTTTAACACCTCTTTGCTATCAAAGTTCAGGATCATATTCCCTAAAATGCCATGTATACTGGTCTTCCAGGAGAGTTAGCTTGGAAATGTTTCTGCAAAACTCTGGTATTTTGATATTTGACTTCCACACACAAAAAGAAAAAATGGCATCTAATTATTTTGTGTGGCCTTACTGTAACATAGAACTTTAATACATCATAAAATGCAGAAATAGCTAGGCATTTTAGTGCATGTGTTACATCAGCTGAAAGCAGAAATGGAATACTGTATGTTGCAACCAAATTGTTTTGAAATGTTTTCAATCTTATTGTAGAGTTAGTCACAGAAATATAGAGTGTTTTACATTGGAAGGGACAATGGATGGGTAGTGACAAGGGAATGGNTTGGAAGGGACTTCAGGGATCATCACGAGATCATCACAACTCCCTGCCATGGGTAGTGACACCTCTCGCTAGACCAGGTTGCCCAGAGCACCATCCATCCTGGACTTGAACACTTCCAGGAATAATAGAGCATCCACAACCTCCCTGAGAAAACTGTTCCAATTTTTTGCCACCATGAGAGTGAGGAATTTCCTCCTAAAATCTAATCCAAATCTTTCTTAGTCTGAAAATATTCCCTCTTGTCCTATCATTGGAGACCCTCACAGAAAGTCCCTCTCTGACTTTCCCGTAGACCCATTCAGTTATTGGAAGGCTGCTACGAGGTCTCCCCAGAGCCTTCTCTTCTCCTGCAAAACATTTCAACTTTGACACAATTCCTAATGAAAAAAGCTGACATATTTTGGCTGAC
Organism: Upupa epops; assembly: GCA_013397515.1. Classification (NCBI taxonomy): domain Eukaryota; kingdom Metazoa; phylum Chordata; class Aves; order Bucerotiformes; family Upupidae; genus Upupa; species Upupa epops. Next base: position 4,957 of record VZRI01010897.1, on the reverse strand, counting down.
CAGCTCTGCCTCTTAAGCACTGTTTCTTGTAGGGAGAACATGACATTCGTTTCACATAATTCATTCTGATTACCAGGAGATATAATACCAAGACATAATTGTAATTAATAAATGATGTCCCCACTGTGATTTGAGTGCTGTGATGTTTTCCTCTGTCACTGTGATGTGTTTCAGTAATTGTACCTGCAAAAATTAACTAACAAGGCAGGAGCTCTGTAGCTACTACAGAAAGAACATAGTGGCAGGAAGTTCTCTGTAAAAGAATTACTGTTTTTCTCATGTTCACCAAGCCGCAGGTCATGAGCAATCTTTTTCTTTTGGGGATTTTTCTTCTGATGAGGACTGAGTGAAGGGAGAACATGTCTGTCATAAAATACAACTTTGAATACCGATTTTTCAGGCTTGAAATTTATGATTATATATGCGAGCTCAGAGTCTTTGCTGGCTGTGTTTTAAGTAGGTATTTGTTGACCTGTTGAATTAGCAGGAGAAGGGTGAAGAATAGAGATTTTTAGCTATTAATTTTGCCAATTTCTAGCAAAGTCTAGTGGGTATTTTAGCCAAGAGATGTTCTGCATGTGGCAGTGCATTGGCCACAGCTCTATGTAGCAAACCAGGCAAAACACTTCTGTAGCTGGCGGGTGCAATTGCCAGCCATAGCTTGTCCCATTTAGACAAACTGGGAAAATGGTAGCATCTGCCACAGAAATGCTGGAACCCCACATATGTGTGGCCTTGGCCAGATCAGAATTTATTTGTACTCTAGGTCCAAGTCAGAGTCCTTCATTTGAGCATTCTGAGTAAAATGAGGTGAGAGGAATTCTTTCCTCAGTTGATCATTTTGATAGCTACCCATCACAGTGGGAAAATAATCTGCAGCTTTAATTTTCAGATTTCCCTCCTTTGTCTGTGGATTCTTTCATGCATAAACAAACAAAATTTATTTGTGACTTGTGTCCTGCCCTAACATCATGTTCTTGATGCTGCTCTGAGATAGGATGATGCCTCTAGAGGCATGCTTGGTCTTTTTGGTATTTCTTCCTGTTCCATTTTTTATTTACTGTCCCTGTCAACCCTGAATGGAAATGATCCAATATCTTAAATGGTTAAATACCATGAACAGGATTTACAGCCTTAAATGAAGTGTAACCTCTTTCCTTGTGACTGTGAATTGACTCAGTTCCAAGCTACTGGGGTTTCAAAGCATGTTTAAAGTATGAGATGATATAACTTAAAACATCACAAGGCATTTCTCATTTCCTTAGATGGTCACATTTCACAAATCAAGATTCATCTTGGTTGACTAGGAGAGGAAAAAGTCCTACTTCCTTCATTTTCATTCTATTATTTTATAGCCTTTTTATGTGGATGAACTGAAGAATAAGAAAAGGGTGTCAAGAAAGGAAAGAGAACATAATTTTCAACAGTTGTTTAGTTCGTTGTCTCCCAGGGAAAATAGTCTGCTAGTCAAGTGGCATAAGTAGAATAAATGTCCAAGCATCTTTCTGCTTCTATCCAGCTCCATAACATCTTAAAGGAAGCGATCATCAGGCCTTGGAACAAGTTGCCCAGAGAGGTGGTTGAATTGCCATTGCTGGACTTGTTTCAAAGTTGTGTAAATCTGCAGCTTAGGGACAGGGTTTAGTGATGACCTGGCAGTGCTGGGTCAAAGAGCTGGGACTTGGTGATCTTGATGGTCTCTTCCGACCAAAGGGATTCTGCAATTTTGTGATTCCTTCCTGCAGTTTATCCTGTATCAGTGCCGAGCACTGTTGTGTTCCGATAAACAGTTAGAAATATACTTCGTATCACTGAACGAAAATTCATTGGGATAGCAGAGACTGGCAGATTAAGCACACATGGCTTACCAGTGTCTGTGCTGTGCACTGGGAACAGTCACCCATCTGCTCCTATGCTTTTGACATGGCTAAACGTGAGACAAGAACTTGACTGAATGGTGGATTTTCTGGAAACTAAAATTCTATTTATATTCCTATCCATAAACAAGGCAGTGATTGTAATTGTGATTTTGATTGGATGGCCTAGCTGATTTTCTGCTTTCAGCTCTTTATTGATCTTAAAATTAACATTACACGTATTCATTTTAGGCAATGGATGCTTCACTCTGAACAAGGTGTGACTCTTATCTAAGAATATAAATGAAGTGCAATGCACATTGAGAGAATCAAGTGAAATGTACTATGCAATAAGAGTGGCAGCATCTTAAATCAAATCCTATTCACTATCTGTCCCGGAATGTAGAAAGGAAAGCCACCCCCCCCTCCCTGGGCAATCTGTTTCAAGGCCTGATGACCCTTTTGGTTAAGAAGTTTTTCCTCACATCCAACTTAAACATCCCTTGGCACAACTTGAGGCCATTTCCTCTTATCTATCATTTCTTTCTTGTGCGATGAGACCAACTCCCATCTCTCTACAACTTTTCAGGGACTTGTAGGCAGCAATAAGATCTCTCCTTAGACTCCTTTTCCTCAGAATTATATGAACCAGATTTATATAGTTCCAGGTACAAAGTATGTCCTGCCTTCAACAAATACTCTGCTAATATGGTAAGAGCATATAATAAAATCTGAAGAGGCAGCCGAGAGGCTTTCTCTAAAAATAATGTTTTTATAGTAAGCTGCCTTTAAATTAAAATTTTACCCTGTACTGTGTTTTTCATAGGGAATTTCATCCTCCTTTGTTAACTTATCAAATAGAAAATAAAATAAGGAAATCTTAATTCATAAATGAATATGCTTGTACACTTCACTGAGGTTTTCATGATTCCGAGATTTTAGAAGAGTGCAACTGAAATGTTGTTTGTCACTTTTTGATTTCTGAAAATGTGTGTCACCACTAAGTAAGTACATTTTAGCTAGCAGAAGCTGGACAGCACTCAAAATCTGTGGGAAATCTGGTTTCTGGATGTTTTCCAACCTTGCCAACTAGAAGGACAGTGTAAAAAAGAACAAGAATTGTCAAAATTATTGTATTCATAAAAAAGACCCCTCTGAATTGCAGTAATAGCAAGAAGAATCTTTTCAACTTCTACAGAAGGCCATGTTGACTTCTGTGGATCCAAGTTCCCTTTCAGTGTCATTTAAATTATTCTCTCTCGAGTTGTAAACAATTTTCTTTAAACATTGGTACAAACTGCAATTAGAATTCAATAATGCCGTGGTCTTTCTGCAAGGGATTGCAATTACTGCACTGAAGTCCATGGCAGAAGTTTTGTCTGAATTCCCTTCAAGGGTCTGGAGTGAGCACACACAGGAGAGGCAGCTGGACTGTCCTTTGGAAAGAGGAGCCTTTCTTCTCCATCTGTTCCACTCCTAGCCAAATCCGCTTGGCCTCATCCCTATCCTCACTGGGAAGAGTGCACAGATGGCAACCTGTGGATTTTCTCCAAATTAGCTGGAACTAGGGTGCCCAGATTTCCTGGGACAAGACACATGTTTTCCCAAGTTTATCTGAGTCTTTCACGTTTTGTTTTTTTTTCCTCGTAGCTTTTCTTTGAACTGAAAATAGTGGGAAGCTTTAACATGAAGCTGGGATTACTGCAGCAGACTCAGAACATTATTATCCTCATTTTGGCTAAATAGTCTTACTCTGCTTTAATACTGGAAGTGGTCTTGTACTGGAGACATGTTAGTATGCACTAGAGAATAAGAAGTGAGGCTTGCCAGGTGATACAAAAAAAAAATCCATTAACTTTTGATAGTCCTATCCTTATAGGTCATAGCACTTGATATAATAATTTCAATATAGTAATTTTGTATTATAATTGTAAAATATAATACTTCATACGGATTGCATATGATAATATACATTATAAGCTTTTCATAACAGTGTCTAAAGAGACATGATTTAGAGATGACCTCAAATCTTCAAAAAGGGTAAGAATGAGGACCCAGGTAACTACAGACCGATCAGCCTGACCTCCATCCCAGGAAAGGGGATGGAACAATTTGTCCTGGATGCTGTCTCTAGGCACATCAGGGACAAGAGGGTCATTAGAGACAGTCAGCATTGCTTCACCAAGGGGAGGTCATGCTTGACGAATGTGACAGCATTTTATGAGGTGCATAACCAGGTGGATAGATGATGGCAGAGCAGTGGATGTGGTCTATCTTGACTTCAGCAAGGCATTTGACACAGTCTCACATAGCATCCTCGCGGCCAAACTGAGGCAGTGTAATGGTTTAGGGAGAAGGTCTTAATTGGTTTGGGTTGGTGTCTGTAATTCTAGCACAACAACCAGCTCTTACCGAGAGTTCAACAGGCAGTGAAGCAACTTTGCTAAAAATACAACAGTTTATTGAACCCATCACCAAGAAGAAAAGGAAAAAAACCCAAGTAAGTAAAAGAATCAAAAAGGTA
>VZRI01010896.1:137072-190308 GCA_013397515.1 Upupa epops | reverse complement strand
CGGGGTGCAGCCGCCGCTGCCGCAGCTGTTGTCTGGGCGTGGAAGGAGGTGAGGGACGGCGCCCCCGAGATGGGGCCCTGCACGAGGGGAGGGCGCCTGGGAGCCGGGCGCGGATGCGGGGCTTGGAAACGTAACCTCCGCTCGCCTGTGCCGGCCAGGGGAGCGGGATGGTGACAGTCGGGGTGGAGCTCCGGTGGAGGATGTGCTCTGCTCCCGTGGCCGGTGCCTGGCGGCGGCAGGTGCATCCCCAGAGCCTCGGCGGGAAAGGCCGAAGCGGCCGAGCGTGGTGCCGGTTCCTTGGGAAACCGTCGGGCCTCTCCGCAGGGCTGGCGGCTCCCGGTGCTGCCTAGCCTCCCAGCGCTTCCCTCGCCCCCGGTTGCCGAGCGGGTTCGCATGGCGGCGCGGCTGGGCACTCCTCGTCAGGCCCTGCTCCCCCCACGGATGAAGGCGGCAGTGGGAGAGCCGGGAGCAGCTCCCGGCCTGCTCGCATCTCCCTCCGCTGGGCCCATCTCTGCGGCCGGGAGAGAAGGGCTGCAGTAGAGACACGTTCCCTTCTGCTGGGGGCTTCCCCTAAGGCTTGAACGGAGCTGTCTCATGTAACGGCACTGCTTTTGTATGGCTGGAATAAACGCGTCCGGGCTCAGCCTGCCGTCATTGCTAAATAGCAGCTGAATCCTCTTTACGTTTCTGCTGTTTGTGCAGTTTAATGTATAGGCAGGAGTTGAGGTTATATTGTCACAGATTTACAACCTCCTCCTTGATTTAAGATGAGCTTAACACAGAGGAACGTAAGCGCTGCCCACATGTGTGGGGTTCGGAAAGCATGCTAGGCAAGTGCTCAGTTTTAAATGCCTTTCAAAATACATGTAGTCCCCCAGGGCTGCTGCTTGGCTTCTCTTCCTGCAAGTTTGGTATTTCTTTTTTTTCCCTCCTCACTCAGTCTGAAAAATTTCCATCTGTGCCAAGGCTGTAAAAACGGGCACCATGCATGTGGAACTACAGTTTAATGGCTCGTTTCTTTTGCTTTAAGCATTCTGTTTCCATGTCTGCCTGCAGGAACCATTTGTTTAACAGTGTGCCCAGTTACCAAGATCTGATGGAGCACCTTACAGCAGATTCCCAGCTACTCTGTCTGTTTTGGACAATGGATTTAAAAGCATTGCCCCCCTTCTCCACATCTCTCTCTTGTTTTGTCCAGACAGGCTTGCCCTGTGTTTGCAAACATACCGGTTGGGAAAGCACAGACTGGTTTATGTCCAGCTGCAAGAGCAGCTACTGACATCACAGGAGCTAAAGGTCAGATTCCTACTCCTGACTTGCAGAACCCCTTAAGAAATGAGACTTGTCATCACTTCTACTTGCACAGGGAAAAAAAGGCATTTTGAGAGTTGAATTTGATGGGGATCAAATGTACTAATTAGTTTGGGATTTTGCATGAATCTTCTGATTTGTGCTATTGATACTAGGAATTCTAAATATAACTGCTGCTTAACGTTCTCCTTCCTTTCAAGCTGATGGCAGTGAAGCCCAGCATGGGTTTTAATTGGCAGGCTCTCAGTCTGTATTTCACAGAAGAACGTTAACACACTGTTACAAGTCAAGGGCAACAAGAGAAAAAACAGCTTGAGAAGATTTGGGGATGGACTAGATGACCTCTGATATTCCCTTCCAATGCAATGCATTCTATGATCAATGCTTTTCAATACCTGTAGGTATACTGGATGTGGTGTTGCCATCACCCCTCAATGAAATGGAAAATCTTAACTCTCCAAGTGGTCACCTCCACTCACCTGATGGCCCAGCCCACATTCACTGATGCTACAACAGTTATTTGCAGCACCTTCAGGCTTTTATTACCTTGACAGTGGCTGTCCAAGTGCTAAGTAGAAAAACCTTTCTTTACCTAAGAACTGCATAAAAGGTAAATCAGGAGCATCTATAGCAGCCTTGAGCTGTGAATGAAGTTTATGGGAGGCCTCCGGGAAACTCGGACTCACAGCAATTTCCCACTGAAACAACCACTTATGAAGCCATCTTTGACTGCATGTTTCTGCAGGCGCACAGCTTTTGTGTAGTAATTGAAAAATAAGTTATAACAAAAATTTCATTCTACAGATGCAATTGTGATTGGCACAAGGAAAATACAGTGGCAAGGCACTGCTGCCCAGACCTGCAGCATCCCTGGGGTGCACTTGTTACTCTTTGCTGCTTGAAGACCACCGTGCTGTCTTTTTTTTTTCATTTTGGTACTCATGTTCAGCATTTAAAAACTTTCTTTATGCCTTTCTCTCATGATTTTGCTCTCAGCAAACTTCAAGCAATTACCTTAGAAATTTAGTTAACTACATTTAAATTTAGTGTGGTTAGTTACAGTGATCTGAAGATCCAACGTCTTTATTGATGACCTGGATGAGGGGATTGAATCTACCCTTAGTAAAGTCTGGGATGACACCAAATTTCAGAGGGAGTGTCAATCTGTTGGAGGGGAGGAAGATGCTGCGGAGATCTAGACAGGCTGGGCCGATGGGCTGAGGCCAACAGTTTAACAGTTTGAGGTTCAACAAGACCAAGCACAAGATACTACACTTGGGCCACAGAAACCCCCTACAGCTACAGACTGGGAGAAGAGGGGCTGGAGAGTGGCCTGGCAGAGAGGAACCTGGGAGTACTGGTTGACAGCTGGCTGAACAGGAGCCAGCAGTGTGCTCAGGTGGCCCAGAAGGCCAGTGGCATCCTGGTTTGTAGCAGGAATTGTGTGGCCAACAGGACTAGGCATGTAATTCTCCCCCTGTACTGGGCACTGGTAAGGCCTCAGCTCGCATTATGTGTGCAGTTTAGAGTCCTTCACTTCAAGAAAGAGATTGAGGGGCTGAAGCAGGTCCAGAGGAACAATGAGGCTGGAGAAGGGACTGGAGGGAAGGTCTGATGAGGAGAGGCTGAGGGAGCTTGGGTTGTTTAAGATGGAGGAGACTTGGGGTGGACCTTATCACCCTTCAAAACTCCCTTAATGGAAGTTGTACAGTGATGGGGGTCGGGCTCTTCACCCAGGCAGCTAGTACCAGAACAGAACAAGAGGGCAGGGCCTGAAGCTGCCAGGGGAGAGTTAGGTTGGATGTTAGAAAGCCCTTCCTCACAGAAGGGGTGATCAGACCCTGGACTGGACTGCCCAGGGCAGTGGTGGAGTCCCCATCCCTGGAGGTCTTTAAGGACAGCCTGGCTGTGGCCCTTAGTGCCCTGGTCTGGCTGCTGTGGTGATGTTAGATCCTGGGCTGGGCTGGATGAGCTCAGAGGGCTTTTCCAGCCTCAATAATTCTGTGATTCAAATTGCTCCAGTGCAACAGCATGGACTTAGGACGAACTGCACCCAAACCTGTTGGACTTTAATCAAGCTAAGCATTAAATAAGTCAGTCTTTCTATGTTTTTAGCATGCCAGATGAATTGGTGTTACTGAAGTTTTATCTTTGCTTGGCCGGGTGGTGTCTTGAACTTACCTGGGCTGGCAAAGAGACCTGAGAAGCCAGTAGAAAATCTTGCTTGCCTGTATTAGCCAAGGGAACAAAGAACTTCAGGCCAGATGAAACAGCAATGAGCTGTTTTCTTGGTGTGAAATTTGTGTGCTGTTGTCCGTGGTTACACTTGTAGTCCTTCTTAGATAGCCTCAGGCAAGCACAATTCACTTCAGGTCTGTTTTGAGAAGTATCATTCAACTCCTTAACAAATATGACTGAACTGACTACCATGTACAGATTTCCTGTCTTTCCTCATGGCAGCCACAGTACAGATGTTGCCGCAGTTGTTTGCAGAGCATGCACGATAAGCTCGTTTTCATATTTTAGCTGATGTGGAGCAAAATCATTTTGCTCCATCACGTTGTTCTCAAGCTTTGAAAAGTAGGCAGCAGAAACGCCTTCCGTTGACGTTGATCTATCTGCAGTAGTCCCTATAACATGTGGGCTGTGTAGGATTGTTTCTCGGTGAGTCATGCAGATCACTTTTCTTCCCTGTAGGCAGGGCTACACTGCTGTGCATGATTAGCAGCTCGGAGGGTGACATTGTTTCCTGAATGATGTAACTGAAAATTCCTCTTCCTGTGCTTCTTGTTTCCTGATCAGTTTTCTCTTTGTTCCTGAAGATATTCCAGCAGCTGTGTATCTTTTATTTGTACAAATCTGTGAAGACAAGTTATGTCAACAGCTACTTTAATTAATTTGGTACGAAATGGAGGGTATCAAGTAAGTCGAAGAGCTGTGCTGACATCCCGCCTCTTGCAAGATGAGAAGCGTCTAACAGCTGCCTCTTACACCTCCACTTCTGAGCTTCGGGCTTCCCGCTTTGATTCAGATGGCAGTGGACAACCTACCACATGGGACACCTTTGGCATCTGGGACAACCGCATTGATGAACCCATTCTCCTCCCACCAAGCATAAAGTATGGAAAGCCAATTCCAAAAGTCAGCCTGGCCAAAGTAGGCTGCGCTAGCCATATTGGGAAGCGTAAGGAAAATGAAGACCGGTTTGATTATGCTCAGCTAACAGAGGATGTCCTGTACTTTGCAGTATATGATGGACATGGCGGGGCAGCAGCAGCAGACTTCTGTGATAAGTACATGGAAAAATATATTAAGTAAGTGTGCATCAAGTGAGCATGTGTTGTACAGTATGTTCCTTACTTAGGACTGAAAGAGAGACAGGGGCTCACACCTTTTTGCTAATGTATGTCTCCCTGGGGTCAAGTGATAGGACTAGAAGAAATGACCACAAGTTGTGCCAGAATTCCTTTGCTGAAAGTGTCAGGCATTGGAACAGGCTGCCCAGGCCAGTGGTGGAGTCACCATCCCTGGAGATGTTTAAACAATGTGTGAACCTGATGCTTAGGGCCATAGTTTAGTGGTTACCTGGCAGTACTAGGTCAAAAGTTCAACTGTATGACCGTAAAGTTCTCTTACACCCAAAAGAATTCTGTGATTCTTTAACCTCCTATGTCATATAGCTGCCTGTCCCAGTGGGACAGCACGAACACTGGACTGGAACAGTCCATTACAGTGCTGTGAACACTTATTCCATATGAGGTCTGCCCCATTTAGCAGGCCTACACAGATGGGGGTGGTGGGGGGAAACAGGAATGTGTCCACCTCCCAAGAAAGGACTGAGACCACAGAGAAAGTGTGAATTGACTAGAGATGGTGTCACAGTGAGTGCTGAAATACTGCTGGCTTACACTTCTGTATCTCAGTGTCACCTCCTTGGGTGTTGGAAGAGAAATTAACATATTTGCAAACTTACAGAACTACTCTTCTGGTGTGTGACATTATTAACCCCATATTACACCACCTACCACAGTACTCAGTGAGTACAACGGGGAGATAAGGCTGGAGAAGAGATCTTTCAAGATGTATATTTCTTGGAAAGAAGGTTAATTTTTTTGCTTGCTGCTTTGTTTCTAGAGAATTTCTTGCTGAGGAGGAAAGCCTGGAAAATGTTCTGAACAAAGCCTTTCTAGAAATAAACAAAGCATACGAAAGGCATGCTCAGCTGTCTGCCGACGGTAGGTAAAACAAATTCTGCTTATGTAGATGTGGAGACTAAAGTTGATTTGCTAAATAGTTTTGTAGTGAAATGCAGTGAAAAATGCTTGCAAACTTACATGTCTTAAAAGTCTTAAAATGAAAAAGCTGTATAAAGTCTCAATTAGCTGGTGGAATTATTAATCTGGATGCCAGTATAATTATCAGTGAACTTCTTTGGGATGTGATTCTGTCAAGGAAAGTTAGCAAAGGCTGTTTTAGATTTACAAGGAGCATGACTTTACCATGTGACAGACTTGAAGGGGTGGGTTTTGTCGGGGTATTAGGTGGATTGTGTATTTTGGTGGTGGTGGTGGTTTTCTGTGGAGGATTTTGTTGGTTTTTTAAAGCTGTTGTTCCTGTGGGTAAAAAGCAACAGTGTCAAATGTTCCCCTTCCTGACTTGGCTGCTGCACCTGAAGATGAATGTAAATTAAAAATTGATAGAGTTGTTATTGCTTCTGCACAAAGAGAATCACAGGAGTAGCTGAGTGTGAAAGGGAAGAAAGCAATGAAGAGGAAAACAAGTTTGGCAGTGGTAAGGCTGTGGTAAAGGTGGCACCATCCTTTTTAGATTCCTTGGTCCTAGCTGTTATATTCTTGTGTATGTGCCTAGAGACTAAGAAGGTTTCCAGTTCCAGCAACTGGAGCTTCTAGAAAGTAACCTGGGAAGGGGGCTAGAGACCCTCATCCCACTTCTGTAACAGGAGTTTCCTTGGCCAAAAGATAAAGTGTAAAGAGACAGTTTAGCCAGTCTTAAAAAAACCCACAAAATACCAACCCCCCCCCCTAAAAAAAACCAACCAACCCATCAAACACAACAACAACAACAAAAAAGGAAGCAAAAAAACCCCTCTGCCAGTGATATTGCAGGTGCTGGCAAAATGAATGAGGTTGTTTTATTTTAGAACAGGAACTGTGAAAGTTTTCTTTCAAAGAAAGACTTGAAACCAACAAGCTGCCTAGGGACTGGAGTGATTCTGTGTTCCCAGATACTTTTCTTAAGCCGTGAATGAATACGATCACGTAATGGGTGTTTTCTTGCCCTTTAACTGCTTGATTTATCTAGGTAGACTCAAATACTTCCTAGCAGGACAGGTAGTCTGACTGCTGCAGCAGGATGAGTGGTACACAGCTTTCCTCTTACCAAACATACAAAGTAAGGGATCAGAAAAAAAAAGAACAGTTCTGAAATGCCTTTAAATCTATTAAGCTTATTTCCCCATTGACTCCCTTGTTATTATTCTAATACTGAAAACCTTTAACAACAATAAAAAAGTGATTAAAAAGTCCAGAGTGACCTATGGGATGAGTTTTAACTGAGCCCATGAGAGACACATCAGCAGAGCAGATAAGCTTTTCACCCAAGGGCCTCCTTGCACATGAAAGTCCAAATTCAAGCTTGTGTGTTTCCCTGGATCAGGACCTTGCATTTCCAAGCAAGGACAGTCCTTGCTTTGGCTCACTGAAGTGAGCTATTAATTGTCAGAGCAGCTCCTTGAGGAGAAGAATTGCAAACTAAAAATGGTTTATGATTATACTATTTCATACGTGAGATTTATGGAACCCAATAACAACAGTTATTTGACAGATTGTGCAGCAAGCCAAGCATTTGGGAACTGCTTATAGGTTCTTTGTCATATAATGTAACTCACTGGTGCTGCTTAATGAATTATCATGCAAAAGCTAGCAAATATATGTAAAAATTACCAGACAAACACTCTTCATTAAAAAAGTTTGAACTCAAGCAAAACAGAGGGCAAAAGGATTGTCCAGCATCCATGGCAGTCACACTCTGGCATGCATTGGGTTATTTTTCAGCTCTTACAGGAGCCAGTAAGATCTAAAAGTGCCCAGAGCTATTGGCTAGTTGCCCAGTTGAGAATCAAGCTATAAGGCAGAGAGTAAATTAACAAGGTGGAAAGATTTCTGAACAAATTAAACTTCACGTGTATCTGTTATTCAAATAATTCGGTACTGTGGTAACTGCTTGATGTGGGTGTTTTGTTCTGTAAGTTAGAGAAAATTCCAGTGCTTGGCACATACTCTCCTTAGAAGCCCACTTCCAAGCAGATTCAGTTTCTAATGTCTTGTTGCTATTCTAGATGTGACAGTCAAGAGTGTTGCGGAACTCTTTAAAATGGTGGCTGGTTCTGTAACGCTGGCTAGCTGGGATAAGCTGGATGCTACCCAAGAATTACCTCCTTTTGAAACCTGGCCATAGCTGACAAAGTGAAAAATAATAGCTTCGTCTTCTTGCAGCAGATAACTCTGCCAGCATTCATTCCTCTCACTGTATCTGCAAAAAAAACCACCACTGCAAGCTGATGATGTCCAGGCCTTTAGCAAAACATGAACAGCTTTAGAAATGTGTGCCTGCATGTCTGAAGGACCGTAAGTCCTGGGAAAAATCCCTGTAGTCAAAATTGCAGGAGTATTGCTTGACATGTCCTTTGTAGTGCTATTTAAGGGGCAAAATGCTCTCATACCATACAAATTGAACAGGTTTAAAGATTTGCCTCATTGAAACACTGAGCTATGGCTTCAAGGGCACAGCCTTTTGCAGGTCACTTTACAATTGCACAATATTTGAAATTATAGATGAAAAATAGATAGCTGAGTGTCTGTGACTAGAATATCAAATTTTAAAATTCAGTTAAAAAATAAGGTACATGTATGTCTTCCAGGTACTGTACTGCCACCGTGCTTGGTGTGCAGTTCACTAGTGCTCTACTAGCCTGGTAGGAACTGGTCCAGTAATCCTCTCTGACAGTAACCTGTACCTCTTGTTTCACACAAAAGCAGTAGGCAGATCTGGGATAACCTGTCCTCCACCAAAATCCTTTCTAATCAGTGACAGCTTAGAGAAATGTCTGAGCCCTGAAGCACTTTGTGTGATAGCCCTTAAAAACTTTTCATTCACTTCCATGCATTCAAATATATCCAGTCACTCTTACATCACCACTGAGCTTAGCTATAGGACACAGTAGAGGAAGGTTAGGTCTGACAAATAACCCATACATTATTGTCCATGGGACCACTGGTAACACAGATAGACAAAATTCTCTCATGTTTTGACCAACCACAACCACTGAAATGTAAAAGCTTAACAGCTTTGCTCAGCAGAGGCAGAAATAAGGAAGTGAATCATTGGCTTGAGGAAATTGGAGAGTCTTGCTGGAGCCATGTAAGACCTCTCATGGTTTTTTGCAGCCCCACAGAGTACTGACACTGCTTCTGCTCACTGTGATCCATTAGGCAGGGAGTCTTTCCATAATGTTGAGTGCATCCAACTCCAGTCTGACATTGGCCATTCACTTCTGGAATAGCTATCTTACTAAAAAAACCATAGGCAGGTGTTAACTGCATGTCTGTGTCTGGAGGGGACTCCTGGAATGTTCTGCTGAGCAACTGGCAAAAGTTACTTAAAAATAACTAAACTTAAAATGTAGTGGGGGTCTATTTTTTAAGTTATTTAAACATGCTTTTTATTTCTTTGAATATGTTAACCAGCAACACTGAGGAAAAGGAAGAGCTACAGAAATTGTACTTAATTATTTCATAAATCCAGCAACAATTGCAGCCTTTTTATTCAAGGACCCTTCTAACCAGGTTAGAAGATACTAATCAGAATATTAAAGGAGTATTTATTTTGCATATGTTCCCATATTAATGTTCTTATATCTGGAGCCCTTTAGATGGCTCCATTTTAGTTGGTACCAGTTTGAACTCCCCCTTTTTGTGTTATACCTTAATAGAGGTATAAAATCAATACGTTACCTTGTGGAAACATTGGGCCATATTCTATACTGAAGCTATTCTTCAGAGCAGTCACTTGCCATTACGTGAGACAGCTGGCCCTCAAGCATTCATAAAATTCTTTGGCTGATTTGGTTACTTACAGGAAAAAAAAAGTAGCTTCTCTTCTAGCTAAATGTAAATGGTGGTTTTAATGTGAAATCAACAACGGTGGCAATTCCCCAGAAATACCAAGGCTGACTTACCCAAAGATTCATGTCTAGGTACTTCCTATGCCACCTGCATAAGACAGCGTGGGTAAAGCCAAGAGTGACTGCTTCCTCTGTTCTGCAGCTCTTAGCCTTTTGTCTCCAGTGTTGCAGGTTTATTTTGTTTGAACAAAGTCCCTCGGTGAATTTCCTATTTGCCTCTGTGTGCGTGTTATTTGTGGCAGACACTGTACCTGGTGAGCAGCTCTAGAACTGGAGGCCCTGGACACAATGCTGGGCTTCAGTGGAAAGAGAGATCTGCTTAATTTTGTCCTAGGTGAAGGAGTCCGGCGGTTCCTAGCCTGGGCTACTGGAAGGTTTCCACATCTTCTTTGTCACATTAGTTGAGATGACTTGCAGTAAAAGTTGTCCAGTGAGTGTTAAGAACCTATTGAAAGATCTTAGTTTTATAGTGATATTGTTAGGAAAGCAAGATAAACTCTTTAATTGTTAAAACCAACATTTATATGTTGATACAAAGTACTTTGATGTTATTAAATAAGCTAGCAGCAGTTGTAGTCAAATATGAAATGTTATCCCATCGTCATTCCGGTGTTTTCAAGCTGTGCTGGAAATCGCATAGAGCTTGTTGTCTCACTGTGTTCATGTTCTCATGCCCCTGCCTAGATCTTGAAATGGAAGAGCATGGGAACAGCATTTCTTTTGCTAGGAATGCAGCTGAACTAACAAACCTGGATAAAACAGATGTCACTATGACAAGTACCAGAATTCTGGACAATACCTGGACGGGTTCTCTCATACCATTCTGGATTTTGTGATGGATGGAGATCCTTTTCTTTGAAAGTTTGCATTTGAAAGCTGCAGATTCACCTGAGCATCCAAATGCTTCCAGTTGTTTATCCATTAGGATTAAAGACTAGAGATCTGAACTTTTTCAGAAGCTGCTTATGTTTGTCAGCAGAGTTTCAAAACAAAGGAATGAGATGGAAGAGTAGCGGTAGTTCTGTGTTAATTCCATGTCATTTCTAAATTCTATGTAATTTCTAAATACAATTATTAGTTTGTGAAATAAGAAGGTAGTTTGATGTAGGGTCTTCATTTCACCTCTTTTAGCTCTTGCCTAAAACAGGTATTTTACTGGTTCTGCTAAGATTTCTAACCATGCTGGTGCTTGCTAGCATCTTACTTTCATAATGCACCTCAAGGTGAGCCTGCCCTGGACTAGTCCTTGCTTCAAATTAGAAACAGGGTGCTGATGCTTACCTGGATAGTCAGAAGTTACTGGCATCAAAGTAACATAGACTATCACACGGCATGGCAACCATAATGTAGCCCATGCATGATCACACCTAGGTGGCCACAGCTGGTGCCACTGGTGGACGTGTTGGTTAAGTGTATAGCTAAACCTCACTGCAGTAATAATACCTGTTTTAAATAATGAGACAAGTATAGTTTTAATGGCTTTGTGAGGGATTTTTTGGTTCATTATCTTACTGCTTTTGCTGCACAACAAGGCTCAATGCATTTTTCAGGGCTTTATGTTCTTCAGTGTATTCCCAACCCTGTTTTGCTTACAGGGAGCTGAGACCTCGCAGAGTTGAGGAAGGGGATCACCAAGGTCCCAGAGCAGAGCACTCACGGTTCTGTTTCCATAGTGTGCCGGTGGGTGTGCTGCGTGTGTGTACCTCTGCTGGCAGCTGCTCAGAGACAGAGCTGGCTGGCATTGCTTGAGTTCTGATGTACAGTCCTGTCTCAAATCTGTCCCACCTCCCCGCAGTCAGGGCTGCAGGGACAGAGGTAGGAGCAGGTGCAGTCATAGCTGGGCTCTGCACAGCACCAGTAGAAACTTAGTCCTGTGATAAAAGGCATGTAACTGGCAATACTCATGCCTAAGTTAGCCTCAAACCCCTCTCAAGTTGACTTGCTCATAAAACCTGTAAAAAAAGGGAAAATCCCTACAGAGGGCCTTTCAAGGGGATTTGCTTTGGCTGTGAATGCAAATGTGTTTTGCAACAGCCTGTCTGGGCCTTTTTTACTGTAATAGCTTCAGTCAGCAGGAGTTACTGCTTTCCAGCACCTCTCACTGGGTCACCTTTGCATGATTTGCAGGAAGGGAAGATACTGTCTGTAAAATGAGGCTGCTCCTTTCCAAAAGCACAAAAAGGGAAGCTGGACAGTTGTTCTGGCATTTCCTTAGCTGCAGATGGAACTGTGGCTCTTTTCTGAAATAGGCACACTTGATTTCTGCTTTTAAAGCACTTATTTTTTTCCTCAGAGCATTGTAAAAATGGAAATGAAGAAGACCTTAAATGTACTTGTATAGCTAATCCAACCAGGTCCCCGAACAGGCAACCAGCTGAGCTCAGCCCAGCTCTCTCCCTTGCCCTGAAGAAGCACCTAGGGGACTGTTTTCTGCCCTTGGTAGTTACTGTACACCCCTGTCAAATGACTCCACCAGTGCCCAAGGCTGATAGCCTAGAGAGTCCCTGCCAGCCAACTGCATCAATTTGCAGGCACAAGACAAAGCGGAATCCTTTGCGCTGGGACTCCAGCAAGCTGACAGTGTCTGAAGGGAGCAGTGTCCCTTTCTGAAAACAGTCAGCAGCCTCCTGGCTGAACCATTCATCTCTTAGCAAGGGCAGATCATAATGACTGACAGGAACAGGAGTACACCACAGACTGGTGTAAAGGAGTTTCTCTTCTGGTGAACTATGAGGAGTTACTATTATTCAAGTGTCCTCTTCACCCAAGAGAAGGGGAGAACTTTATGATGAGCTACACGTGCAGGCATTGTGGCTGGGGACAAGGATGAAAACCCTGTAATGTGAGATGAGCTAGTGGGACACAAAAACTCTTTCCTACGAGCTGAGAGGAAGCCACTGTCCATTGGATGCACTTGTATTTCACTTGCCCTCTTTGCAAGGAGCCATGTTGTTGCACAGAAATACTTACCCTTTGCACTTCTCTCCCCCTCCCTGCCCAGTCCTACATGCATGCATGTTTGTTGTATTTATTTTTTTTAACATTAAGTTTAGTTTAAAATTAAAAGCAGTTACTGGTAAATGTAGAGCACCAGTTGTCTTCATTTTACCAATTGAAACTGTTGCTATTATTGAAGATCTGATGCTTTGAGACAGAGCTAAAACCTTTCTCTTTGATATGACATTCATAGCAACTGTGGTAAACTCGGGGACGACTGCGACAGTGGCTCTGCTCCGGGATGGCATTGAGCTGGTTGTGGCAAGTGTGGGAGACAGTCGTGCTCTGCTGTGTCGGAAGGGAAAAGCTGTGAAACTCACCATTGACCACACGCCAGAAAGGAAGGAGGAGAAGGAAAGGTACCTGTCAGGGGCTGATGTGGCTTCCCAGGGCATGGCCACGCTTTGAGTTGTTCTTGCTTGGGCCTGGAAGAAAGCAGAGATTTGAAATGCCTTGAGACCACCTCTGTGCTGAAAAAAGGTGGCATGGCTCCAGTTAATTAATTTGGCTCTGTTTAGAGGGCCAGGGATGTGGAAAACCCTACATGAGCTTAAACCGTCTTGGCAGTAAGGTCAGCATAGCTAGAGCTTGCTACAAAGCTGTAATCACATGGCTCGGACTTGCTCAAGACTGCCAAGTTAGTGCTAAAACTGAGGAAACGCACTGCGGGCTCAGCCCATCGAGCAACACCCCTCCTGTGGAGCCCTTCAAACAGCAGCAGCCAAACCTCAGTCTCCCAGCGTAGGTCCTCCATACCCCATTCCACACCAGTAGCTAGTGTCAGGTGAAGCAGTAACCCACACTCCCGTCTTACTTTTGTGCCTCTGAACAGGATTAAGAAGTGTGGTGGCTTCATTGCCTGGAATAGCTTGGGACAACCTCATGTGAATGGCAGACTTGCAATGACACGGAGCATAGGAGATCTGGATCTTAAAAGCCGTGGTGTGATTGCTCAGCCAGAAACAAAAAGGATTCAGGTAAAAGAAGGGCTGTTTACTGGGACAGCAGCACTTGCTCTAAGGGGGTTCATAGCTGCTTGATGTAGGTGGTGGTACCCCCACAACATATGCCCAGGTGAAACCTGATGTCCAAGCACTGGGGTTTTATTTATGGTGAAGTTACCAACCCTGATTAACATTTCATTTCAGCTTAATGCCATCAGGACAGGTGCTGAATTCAGTTGGATCAGCTAAACCCCATTTATCACAGCACAACACACAGGAAGATCCCTTACTGAAACACAAAGGTGTTTGTTTGTTTGGGGTTGGTGGTCAAACAAATAGTTTTGATGTTAGTGCTGATATAAATGCACCACAGAGAACTAGCTGGGATCTGGATGGGCTGTCATTAGGGTACTTAGTGGTTTGTACTTTTGTGAGGATAGGAAGAGCAAAGGGCAGGTGCACGCACCTCAGCTCTGCAGTTGTAGGAAAGCAACCACCCAAGAGGGATTCAGTACAGTTGCCTTCACTTCTGCAGGATGCTGCTCCTCTTGGCTCACAGTCTGTCACCGCAAACCAGGCCAGACTGGTTTAGATTGATGATTGGAGCGCTGCCTTATCTTCCTCAAAAGTCTCAGTCTGAGGAAGCATTTTGTTTACTGTATGGATTGCATGTTTTGGCCTCAGTGTAGTCAGGGCTGTTTCCTAGAACTGGAAGCATGTTAAGATGCTGCTCTCCAGTACAGGAAACACAGCCCATGTGGCTGGTGGATCTGCTTCAGATTTGTGGGTTCCAGTTAATCCTTGCACAGAAAGCAGAGCACGCAACACCCCCACCAGAGCATAGGAAAAACACGGTGGCAGTTAATATGCTTTGCAGCACTCCCTCTGTTGTTTTGCATACTCTGTGCCTTCATTGCAGCTGCATCACGCGGATGACAGCTTCCTGGTGCTTACTACAGATGGCATTAATTTCATGGTGAACAGCCAGGAGATCTGTGACTTCATTAACCAGTGCCATGACCCTGCTGAAGCTGCCCGCGTCGTTACTGAGCAGGTAGTACCTCAGCTTCTCTTGGTACCAAACGTTTGCTGTTTTCTGCTTGGTCTGGTTTTGAGTAGACACATTCAGCTGAACTGAATGGTGCTGAGCGAGACATTCACTAGACCCACCTCCTCTTTACCTAGGGTCCTGCCACATCCTTGCCAGGCACCATTCCTCTTAACTTGCTTAGTTTATGATCCACTGAGCGTGTGGGACTGGAGCTGTAGTTTATTCCTGTGCTGAATATGTTGTCAGCATCAACAGAAGCATCCATTTCCTCACCAGGGGAGGGTTCTGGATGGTGGCCTATCCTATGGAAAGCTCAGGGGCATACCAGAATGCAGCACAGGGGCTGGGACTGGGCAAGCAATTCTTGGGCTTCAGGGTATGCGGTCTCGGGGTCAGGACTTTGTTCCTTTTCTGGGCAAGATGGTGACGATGACAATGTGTTTCTTCTCTCAGGCAATGCAGTTTGGCACCGAAGACAACAGCACAGTTGTCATAGTGCCATTTGGAGCGTGGGGAAAGTACAAAAATGGTGAGATCAACTTCTCCTTCAGCCGCAGCTTTGCTTCCAGTGGGAGGTGGGCGTGAAGACCTGCCACAACTGTCTTTTCCTGCCATGATCTGGACACAGCGTGCTACAGGAGAACACATCCATCTGTTTATAGGTTGACTCAGTGTCTTGTCCATCTCTTCTGTTCCCAGTGTTATAGAAGATGCCACTGCTTCCTTGGTGTGTAACGCCCTGTTGTTGCTTACAGCTGGTTGTGTTTAGCTGCGTTTATTTATTCCAGTTGGCATTGAGGCAGCTATTTCTTTGGATTTGTTGTCCCAGCAGCTCTGCACATCACTTGGTTCGCACAGACGAGGCTCTGGGATTTCACCTGAGGCTGGAGGTGTTCCACACTTGTTTCATACCTCCTGGTATTACCTGGGACTCTTGGTTACCTGATAGCTGTATGAGTCTGAGTCTCTGAGCCACATGCTGGTGTCTTTGTCTGTTAATGTGTGGGGGAACAAACGCACAATGTTCTTAGGTGGACACAGAGCCTGTTGTCTTCCTCAGCAGTGCAGCCAACCCAGACTCCCCTCTGTCTGGGAGAAGCGGGTGAAATGTAAGGGATAACTTCCACAAGTGTTTAGGTGCTGATGCCAGTGTCATTTGATGTAGCTGAAGAGTTTCCTGAGAGAGACAGTGCTGTTTTGCAGGGCTTTATGCGCTTGTCACTGTCACCTGTGAGCCTTTAGCTCCAAGGAGATGGAGCAGGCTGGAGCCATGTGCTATTGCATAACTGAAAGTATTTCTCTGTTGGGTCCAAAGGCTGGGTGGTCTCTGTGATCCGTGCAGCAACCCCGTGTACTGCCTTCTCTTCTGTGTGCCAGTGCTTGACGGGAACACAGAGGAGGGAAAAAGTTGCACATTGTTGATATCCAGAGACTTATCAACTTGAATTTTCTTTTCCTTCTTTTTAGATAAAAACAGCTCATACCAAAGAGTTTATTCATCAAGATTCTTTGGATGTGTAAGACAGGAGAGGTTTTTGTTCATAAATACTTGAGGATTTCCTGCCCTTTGCTGAAGGTTTCTTTAGATTAGCTGCAGTCACCCGTGTCTTTTCATGGTCTGCAGGGACCTATGAAATGCCCAAAGGACAAAGTGCACTACAGATGACATTTTTGTAAGTTAGGATATTGCTTCTAGTAGGTGTCAGGTATTGAGGCACCAGAAAGTTGTTTTCAACTTAAAGGAAACATTTCCACTTCCTTTCCTAGAGGGAGGCTGCATCCAGCGAGGCACAGAGGGGCAGAGCTCTGAGCTCTGTCTCTGTATGAGACAGCCTGCAGGTGAGGTGCTGACAGCAGGTGAAGCTCAGTCCCAGCTCGCCTCGGTCAGACCTCCTTCCTCCAGTACTCCCAAACTGGTGCACAGCTCCTGTGGCCTTCAAGTCACACTGTTGCAATGAAATATGGGCAGAGAAAATATGGCCTTTCAGGCCAGCCACAGTATTTCTCGTTCTGTGGAAGCTTCCAAGAGCACAATTGTAAAAACAAAGCGAAAGAAAAAAGCGCAAGAGAAATGACCGGACACTAAATCACCTTGCAGTAAGGAAAACCATTTCTGAGAAGCCTGTTCTGATTCTCATTTTCCAGTGTGAATCTTCATTACTTTTATCCGTGTCCCCCTGGCCCAGGGTGTTATAGGCACCATTGCTGGTGTTCCCCTCGCCTCTGGTTGAAGCAGCAGCCAGCAGTGTGCAGCGCTGTTCTGACCGCGCTCAGCGCCCGGTGTTCAGTGAGTACACTCTCTATTCCGTGATGTATATAATGTTCATATCCAGTTTGTAAATACCAAGAGCTTGTGAGTCAGTGTATGTAAATCTCTCTTCTGTGGTGGTGTTGCCCAATCCTCTGTAATAAGCATATCAGTGGTTCCAGATTGTTCTCTAGGGCTGGGGTTCAGTCCCCAATCGAGGTGAGAATGTTTGCTGGCCGTGGCCTTGGCTCAGCCTTGCTTACCTGAAGCAGAGGGGCAGTTTCAGTTGTCACCAGCAAGGGCAGATTCCCCAGTCTATGGGAAGTTTGAAGATTCCCACAACCATTAGTGGCAAAAGACTCCCTGTCCTGAGTGTTTGAGGAAAGGTCGCAGCTGGCAGAGGTTCCGAAAGGGGCTCTGGGAATGTGGTTATGACCATTTTGCACTGCAGCATGAACAGCTGACCGCACTTCTCCTGCCAAAGTGGTGACCTTGCTAAAAACAGGGAGTCACCAGTTCCTAGCAAAGGGTTAACCACAGCACAGTCTTACTCTGGACACTGGGAGGATTAGCCTTCAGCTCTGGGGAGGGAGTTGCTGTGGGGTGGCTTTGGTATCAAGTGTCAGAGAAGCTGGAGCTGCCTTTCAGGCATTTGGACAAGCTCCATCAACACTGGCCTGTTCTGAAACCCTGCTTGGCCAGCTGGCCGCGGGGCCTGGTTTTGGCAGGAACAGAGTTAGTTTTCTTTCCAGTGTCTGGTGCAGTGCTGTTTGGGAACTGGGATGAGAATAACACTGATAACACAATTAGCTGTTACCAAGCAGTGCTCAAGGACTCTTCAGCTTCTCATACTGCTCAGCCAGCAGCAGGCTGAGGAGGGGCAGAAGAAGTTGGGAAGACAGCGTTCACAACGCAAACAGGAGTCCTGTAAAAATTATCTGACTGAAAGGGGAGTCCACTGGAAAACATTACCGTGGGGTCTCACACGGCTGCAGGGTGCAGACTCACTTTATCTGAATTTCCCAGGGCATGTTAGCCTCCCCCTTCCCCACTGGCTGAGGCACTTGGGGGGCACAGACTGCCTGGTCTGCCTACTGCATGCCCTGTTAGCACGTCTCCCCTTTCCATCAGACTTCCATGGATCACGAACTGTGACTTTAACTGCCCAAGGCCTGTTGTGCCTGTGCACTGCACTGCTAAGTTCCCAAGTTTCCTTGGGAAAAGGGAAGAGCAATTGCTCTGTTTGGGTTCCAGTCCAGCTGCTCATGGCTCTGTGCTCTAACTGGCCCCTCGGAGCTCTGCTGTCAGGTTTAGGCCACCTCATCCCAATTTAGTGCCTGGTTTGCAGGGTCCCATATCCCTTCCAAGCCACATGGCCACAACTTACAGCACCCATCCCGATCCGTGGCTTTGTTTGCGGAACCACAGCCCTGGTTGTGAAGACACCCTTTATCTTATCAGCGGGAATCCAGCCAGGACAGCTGACCCAGCCTGGCCAAAGGGCTATTCCAAACCATCTGATGTCATGCTCAGGACATAACTGAGGGGAACGCTGGCTGGGAGCCACCTCCTTGCTCTTCTATGAAACTCCCTTTAGCTCAACCCAAAAACTGTTCTGATTTTCCACCCCCATCCCAACTGTGGGTGGGAAATGAGTGAATTGCTGTGAGGTGTTTAGGTGCAGGCAATTAAACCACACCAGCACCTGTCCAGAGAGATTCCAAAGGCACTGGGGATGTTCCTGAGTGTACGCACTCATCTCCCTGAGCAGCACTGAAGCCGTGGTGTTAAAAGGGGGCTCTTCATGAAAA
The DNA here is from genome assembly GCA_013397515.1 of Upupa epops. Lineage (NCBI taxonomy): Eukaryota > Metazoa > Chordata > Aves > Bucerotiformes > Upupidae > Upupa > Upupa epops. The sequence continues at coordinate 171,743 of VZRI01010896.1, read as the reverse complement.
TCAAAGCGAGCGAAGAGCAGGTGCTGTGAGCAGTGACCTGGCAGTTAGAGCTGGAGTTTGAACATTGACCCTGCTGTAGCGTTTGATTTTCTTCTTATTGAGATCCGGGGGCAATTTGTTTGAGTCCTGTTTGTTTGCCTGACTGCACAGAGGACAAAGTTGATGGGGGCTTTTGCGTCTTCTAACAGAGGGGTCATCCTTCCAGAGAAAGAATCTGTCCATAGGTGCTTCTACAGTTGATAAAGGAAGGGATATGATAAAGCTTTGCAAAACAGAGGATTACTAGGTCAGGGCCCTGCCGGCAGTTGCTGTTACTGCCTTTACTCAAGCAAACGCAGATTGGACAGGACTTGAGTGTGGCATCTGGTCTGGCCTCCTGCTCAGAGCAGTGCCTGCTGCGGCACAGGAGTGTCTCCTGACTTGGAAACGCAGTGCTTGAACAGAGCTGGGAGCCAGCCTGTCCAGCACGCAGGGCGGTTTGCCTGTGGAACCACGCACCTGCGTTGCAGTATGGAGCGGGCACTGTGCACGGCTGCCAGTACACCAGTGAACTGGCACATCCAGCCAACCAGAACAGGAGCCCTTGTGCTCTGAGCGAGAGCGAGCCAGTGCTCACAGGAGATTAGGGAGGAACATTTCCTAAACTAGTTGCCTGTAGTAAATGAGCTGCTGCTGAAGAGGGGATGCCTTGCCAGGTAGCCCAGTTACCTGCCTGTTCCTCGTCCTGTTAAGAACAGCGGTACCTTCACACTGGCCTGGGTGGATTCCTTCGTATAGCAGTTGGCAGGACTCTTGAGAGGCAGCTCGAGAAGCACAAGGTGTAGAAAGAGTCCTGCCAGGAGACCCATCTCTGCTTCCTGAACCACAAAACTTCCTGCCAAGGTACCAGTGACCTTCCCTAAGATCTAGCGACGACAGCATCAAACCTTGTTTGCTCTCCAAGAAGTCAGAAAGAATCTGCGGGTTTCTGGGTCATGCATTTGTCATCATTTGATGCCTCTCACTCAAGAGCCCTCAGAACAAGTCTCTGCTCCTTTCACTTCTGGGGCTGTTTGACACCAGTGCTGTTTTGAGACGAGAGTTTTTCCAGTTCACCGACGTGTTGAGAGGGCCGTGGCTGTGTGGCACTGCATCTGAAGTGCACAGGGAGCCGCAGGAAAGCCATTTAGGGGAAATGAGAGTGATTTGGCACAGTGATACCAGGCGATGAATCTAGCAGTGCTGTGGTAGCACAGAGCCAACAAACCTCTGCGGCTGGGATCTTCAGCAGAGCTAGCTCCTGCCCTGCGGTGATGAAACTGCACTTGGTACTGAAGAAGCTGTGGTGGGTTGACCGTGGCTGGACACCAGGTGCCCACCAAGCTACTCTGTCACTCCCTCAGCAGGACAGGGCAGAGGGGAAGATCACATGGAAGAAAACCACCTCCTTGGGGGTTGAGATAAAGGCAGTTTAACAATCAGCAGCAACGTCTACTTCCCGTTAGCAGGCAGTGTGCAGCCGTTTCCCAGNAGCTGCCCACCAAGCTACTCTGTCACTCCCTCAGCAGGACAGGGCAGAGGGGAAGATCACATGGAAGAAAACCACCTCCTTGGGGGTTGAGATAAAGGCAGTTGAATAATCAGCAGCAACGGCCACACACGGAAGCAAAGAAAACAGAATACTTACTCTACTTCCCGTTAGCAGGCAGTGTGCAGCCGTTTCCCAGGACCCAGGCCTCAGGGCGTGCGGTGGGTGCTCTGGCAGACAGAGGTAACAAGGACTGTCCCCTGTCCAGCTTTCCCGTAGCTTTCCTCGCTGAGCAGACATCCTATGGTGTGGAAAAACCCCTTCAGTCAGTTTGGGTCAGCTGTCCTGGCTGGGCCCCCTCCCAGGATATTGCCAGCCTACTGGTCAGGGGGGCAGTGCTGGCCCAGACGCTGTGCCAGCCCTGCTCAGCAAGGGTTAGAACACAGGGTGCCACCAGTGTGGCCCTCGTTACCAGCACAAAGCACCAGGAGGGCTGCTACAGAGAAAATGACCTCCAGTTCAGCCAGACCCAGTGCATACCTGCAGGTGTTTCTGCCTGGTCAGTTAACCTCCTCCTGCACCTCCGCAAGCGAACGGCTTCACGGCCCAGGGACCAGCAACCTCCTCTTGCCTAGCAAAGAGCTCCTTTCTGCTGCAGAGTACCAGCAACTCGTCCAAAGAGCAGCAGTTGCCTGACAGCAGGGTTGTGCACAGTTGGGGTGACCTCCTGAGCAAACCAAGGCTGTTCCTGCCTTTTTCAGGATGCTTTCCTGGATCCTGAACTTCACTGGATCCAGTAAGAGTATTTCTTGCCTGAACATTCCCCCTGGAGCAGGGGTGTCTCTCCCTATAGAGGCACTGCAGGAGCACAGGTCTGCAGGGTGCAGAAGGGTCCAGCTGGATGCTTTTACCGGGGTGGATGTGAGACATCGGAGGGTGTTACGTTGCTGGAGGATTTATTAGGAGAAGCATTGGGACTGCAGCTGGAGGTGCAGCTCAGTCTCTCGACCGTCCAGAACAGGGGTTTGGTACTTGGTAGAGAGAACTCACTAAAAGGCCATTTGCAGCCCTGATTTGGGAGAGCTGGTGTCTGGAAGGTGAAGGCAGTGCAAGAGAGTGGAACATGAGAGAGGCCCGATTGTCACTTTTCACAGAGGCCTCGACACAGTCGGTCTCCTGGCTGAAAAGCTCCGGGTGAGACAATAATCATGAAGCACAGTTTGTGGTTGGGAATGGGGATGTGAGGAGAAATCAGCGCTATCACTGCTTTTTGTGGGGGAAATGAGCACCGAGGAGCTGTCACCACACGATTTCCACTGACAGCCACAGGATCGAAGGTTGATGGCCCTGAAGGCCTCTTCCAACCCAAGTTACTCTGTGAACACTTGCTGTAGGGAACCCAATCTCCTGTCTCAGCCGGCAGAGGTGCTGCAGTCAGCCATGGTGATTTGTAGCTAAGGGGAAGCACGGGATAACACATGAAATTTCCAGAATCATCCAGGTTGGAAAAGACCCTTGAGATTGAGTCCAACCGTCAGGCTGATGCTGATTTTTCTGAAGTTCCTCTGGCCACAGCTAGGTCTGTGGGTCCCTCATCCAACAAACTGAATGTGCACGGTAGCAATGCTCTGGTGACTCCTTGGTTCCGTAGCTGCTGTTCTAGATGCAGAGATACCAGCAGGGTGTCCTCTGGAGCCAGGAGATCGAGTGCCTGGGTGGTGGTGGCTGATGTAACCCTCTACAGATTTAAGTGCAGTTGCGTAGCTCGTTACATCGTTAGCCGTGGGGCTGTAGAGATCACGGGGTTTGCTGTAACCACTGTCCCTAATTCACTGCTGAATCTCCTAGAGGTGGCTGTTTGGTTTGAGTTTCTCAACGTTTGTACATCAGCTCCAGGTGGAGCAGACAGGGCTCTGTCCTGGAGTGCTGAGAAGGACTTTCAATAAAGGATTGGCCTCTCTACTTGTGTCACTGCAGACGGCCTTTTCTTCTGCTGCTGCTGCGCTGCAGACTACCAGGAGCGCTTCTGCTGCTCAGGCTGTGTGAGGCCCTGTCAGTCCTGGGCCTCAGCTGTTGCCATGGCAAGCTGCTACAGGCACCGAGCCAGTGATAACCGGAGCAGAGCACCTTCTGCCTCTGCTCCATCAGCATCCATGGGCTTTGCTGCATCAGGGCAACACCTTGTGAGTTGCTGGCTTTGACTTTTCACATTCCAAGAGATGAAGAAGCCCTCTCTCTAAACCAAGGCTCCCTCAAAAGATGTCCTGTTTCTAGAAGCACCCCAGGGAGCAGCATGGTGACCGAAGAAACTCCACACTTGGAGGCCTCCTCAGCTAGAGAAGCATTTTGGTTTCTGCATGACTTAGAGGTTTTCAGACAGCCTCAAAGAAACTGGAAGGAGAAGGTAACAGCTGCGACGTCCAACTCATCCAGGTCGCTGTTGTTTTAATTACTGCTGCTTTTACAGCTCAACTCAAACCTCCTTTGACCTCTCTCCCTTGAAAGGAGCAGCCTTCATTTCAGGGAAGTCCCAGCAGTTTGCTGGCTCTCCTCTCCTGCCCTTCTACGGCCAAAGAGCATCCTTTGTCCATTTTGGTTGCCCTTTGTTGCCAGTCCATTTCTCAGCTCGGTCTGAGGCCGAGGGGATGTGTGTATGGCCCATGGTGTAAGCACACAGCGGCCGCTGCTCAGCTGCATGAGTTTGAAGAGCTTGGGCAGAGCTGGGAAGCCCTCTGGACAGCTGTGCCTTTCCACCATGCCTGCACTCTGTCCCACAGTGAGCATCCCTGTGACCTGGTTCATGCAGACAGGAGGAGGGCAGGCGAGCCCAAGCAGCACTATGTTGGTTCCTTGCCCAGATGATTCCGGATGGTGTTGGGACAGCAGCCACAGCTGAAGAGTGGCAGTCCCTGCTCTCACGTGGGGCATTCGCATGAGCTGCCACCCAAGAAGGTCTGGAAGATGGGGGCAGCTCCTGTCAATTACAGCAGACTTTCGTCACAGCTGTCGGGCAGAAGCCTCATTCTGTGGCCCCAGCACCCCCTGCAAGCACTGGTGTTTACATTTGTGAGGTAACTCTTGCCCAGAGGCTGGCTTTGCTCTTGCTCGGCACAGCTTTAGCCTCCCTGCAGCCCTGCCCAGCACAGCAGAGCAGGCAGCAGCAGCTGAGGTGGCACCACAAGTGGGGAGGGAGCAGTCCCTCCTCCAAGGGAACATACTGGTGGCATGGCCTGGGAAACCGACTGGATTTGATCTTCCATAGGCTCTAGGCAGCCTGGTTTTACCCTTTAGGTGCTGTGGGGATTATAGTTCTGCTCATTATCCACACAGGAATGAGTTCAGACTTTCACATTTAGAGAAACCACAGCCCATCTCCTGCTGTCCTTTCTGCCCTGCGGCATGGAAGGCCTCCAGGGACTCCTGTCCTTCAGGAGTCTCCCAAGGGAGCCCCTCAGCCAGTGTCCTCAACAGGCCAAACTCTGCTCTGCAGAGGTTTTGTTTGCTCAACGCAATCAAACTGTTCCCCAACACAGAGCCACCCCACCACCTTTCCTTCCTGCCCAGTCCCTCCTGAAGAGCTCGTAGCCAGCCACTGCAGCACTGCAGTCATGGGAGTCACCCGGCCACAGTTCAGTGACGGTGACTGGGTCATGTTTGCCCTGTTGCTCAGCTGCTTCCAGCTCCTGCTGCCTGTTCCCCGTGCTGTGTGCACTGGTGTAGATGCACTGGAGCTGGGCTGTTGATTTAAGCCCCAACGACTGAATGGCACTGAATAAAGGCCTCTCCATGAGCCCCACCGACCCACCAGCAAGAATCCTTTTCCCTTTCTGAGACAGCTCAGCTCCACCTGACCTCAGCAGGACTGTGAACCTCCCCATGATCCAACAGTCCCAGATCCCACCGATGACACCGGTCTCTGAGTCTGGGGAGATCACTCATTCCTTTCAGTGATCTTTCCTCACACTGAAGGGACTGAGGAAAACGCTGTCTGTGCTCCTGATCCCTGCAGCAGTTGTCCCCATGCCCTGACGTCCTNCCAGCAAGAATCCTTTTCCCTTTCTGAGACAGCTCAGCTCCACCTGACCTCAGCAGGACTGTGAACCTCCCCATGATCCAACAGTCCCAGATCCCACCGATGACACCGGTCTCTGAGTCTGGGGAGATCACTCATTCCTTTCAGTGATCTTTCCTCACACTGAAGGGACTGAGGAAAACGCTGTCTGTGCTCCTGATCCCTGCAGCAGTTGTCCCCATGCCCTGACGTCCTTTTTGATTGATTTTGTGCTTCTCCCCTCAACCTCAGAGCTGCCTGCTCGTGTGCCCAGCAGCGGGTAATAAGCAGAGGGTTGGTTAGAACAGGAAATCCCTTGTACAGTCCCGTTTTGACAAGACTGTAACACAGCCCAAGAGGCACAGCCAGAAGCAGAAAGCACAGTTCATCACTGGACTCTGCATATCGTAAGGAGAAACTTATAGAACTCATTACACAACTCATGACCACAGAGGCAAAGAAGACTGCCTCTGACCAGAAACATCCTGAAAGGGAACCTAGAGGTAATGAGAAAGTCTGTCTTCTTAATCAACCACCTGTTAAACTCACAGTCCACCGGGTAAAGTCCATTGTTGGCAGCAGTCTGTCTGCAGAGAGGAAGAACCCCATTGACACAGACAACATAGCTCTATCTCCCTCTCCAGACCCTCCACAAGCTGCGTATCCCATACTGTGCTCTGCTTCAACAATTTCCCCCTGAAGCAAAACACCTGTCAGCATTTAACACCTGTCTTTCACAGGCAAAAGGTATTGTCCACGTGTCAACCTCAGTTCCTGGCAGTTCACTCGGCCCCCTGACACATGGATGAACCACAAGCATCACACCATCCCTACCGGTGTGCTTGGCCCAGCCTCCCTTCCTGGGTAACCCTGTTGTAACAGACAGGGGAGCATCTTCCACGTCAAGGTCTGGTATGACGTGTTTCTACTGCTCAACACCTACCCTGCTGCAGCCATCAGTGGAGCTAGAAGTGGCAAATAGAGGCCAACCCAGTCCTTGCTCTTGACTACAGTAGGAGCTGTATGGCCAGCCAGTGTCGGTCCACTGCCCCAGTCTTCTGTTTTTCATCGCCCATCCCCAAGGCCCTAGGGGTGCGCTGGGTTGATGAAGGTTCACACCCGATTTCGTTCAGCCATCACAATTCTCATTACACCTCGCTTTTGCAGTCTGGCTCTTCATCACCCTGCTCTGTCTGTCCACACGCGGTCAGACGCGGCACACAAGTGGTTGGTTGGTGATTTCAGAGGTGCTTTGGGTACTGCTGTCTGAACAGTCTTTGTCACCGTTGTATTTCCTTGCTAAAGGAGCACAGCGTCCACCACTGCATGGAAACTGAGGTTCCTCACACTCTGTTCTCACACTCTTCACAGTACCGTGCGGGATCTGCAAGACAAACGTCTACACCACCCTTGTTACTCTCACAGGTAACATTCAGTCTCAGGGACATTCCTGTTCTTCTTGCCTGGGCCAGCTGAGTTGTTTGAGGACAGGTCAGGGTACAGCTCCCTGTGCTCTGTTCCCCACAGGACAACCGATCCACTCACAGTGGGTCCCCCATGAGCAGATGTGAAGTCCCGTTGAGGTTCTAGAGGATGTGCTACAGGCTGAACTGAGCTTAAATAGCTCAACTGAGCTTAACTAGCCTCATAGTTACCCACCTCCCTACAGGGTTCACGTGCCCACCTCTGTTTGTGTAACTGCCGTAATTCCCTGGTCCCACTACCACCAATCTAATTAAAAGGTACCATCTCTTAATGGACCCACGAACGTTTCTCCTTGAGGGATTTTCTGTCAGTACTCTTACAACGCAGGGTCTGTCGATCCCCAGCGGTCTCCCAGGGTCCCCAGTGACACCAGCCAGCCGGATTGCCATTAGGCTCCTGGGAGCCCCATTCTCCAAGGTCACCTAACTGCTGCGTTTTATCAGTTGTCACTTCAAGAGGTCCCTGACTGTTAAGGAGGGAAGTGGAGCAGTTCAAGTCCCGCATTCCTAGTAGGAACAGTCAATCTAAGCTGCAACAACTGTCAGCATGGCCCACATTAAACAGCCTGTTTCACCCCTTCCTCCTCACGGTGCTGTCTGCCATCCCGCAGAGAATAGGCCACGCAGCCAGAGCCTGGCCAGACATTTCCTACAGGGTCTCTCTCCTCGCACCCCGCAGCAGCTGAAGCTAACAAATGGGTTTGCTGATTACTCTCTTTCGAAACCCCTGTTGTACAGCAGGGTCCAGACACACCGTCACAAATTCCACAGAACCTGACTCGTCCAGATGAACTCTGGATGCTCCGTGATCATTCAAACGGGCCATCCGAGCAAGCGGGGGCTCTCCTCGTCTCTGCTGAAGCCGTTCCAACATAGCGCTTAGTTGCTGCTGAGTGCATACCCTGTCACTGCCTGTCTGCCTTCACCTGTTTCCATCTGACGTCTAAGTTCCAGTCTCATGTTCATAGGGTTGAGGGAGGGTCATCAAACTCTGAATCCCAAATATCTCTGTCCCCTGTACTGGGTCCCATTACTCACCCGCTGCACAACTGCTGCACGAACCTCTGCAGTTAACCTGCTGCCTCTTGCTTTTATGCTGTACCAGGCAGCTCCCCCAGCTACAGTCTGACAGGCTTCCAGCCGATCCGTCAGTCAGGTCTGTCTTCTCCTCTGACTGTGTTTGGTGCTGATGTAGCTCTGTAAACGCATCAGGAAGATCCACGTAACCCTACGGAGCCCTGTCCTTTCTCCTTAGAAACTGTCTGAATAACTTTCACAACAGCCTGTGGTTTGGCTTTTGCCACCAGCTTGTCCCACCGTTGGCTTCATCTTCTGACCTTGGCCCACTCGAGAGGCAGCAAACTGTACGTGGGGCCTTCCCACCTGGGAACTTGAAGTGATGCTGTCTGTGACGCCCACTGGATTTTACAAGGCTGTAACACAGCCCGAGGAGCACAGCCACGAGCGGAAAGCACAGGTCACCTCTGGACTCTGCATGTTGTCTAGAACTCACGACACAGCTCATGACCACAGAGGCAAAGCAGGCTACCTCTGAACAGAAACATCGGGGAAGAGAACCCAGAGGTAATGAGAAAATCCATCGTAGAAGGAAATCCCCTCCAAACTGACNTTTTACAAGGCTGTAACACAGCCCGAGGAGCACAGCCACGAGCGGAAAGCACAGGTCACCTCTGGACTCTGCATGTTGTCTAGAACTCACGACACAGCTCATGACCACAGAGGCAAAGCAGGCTACCTCTGAACAGAAACATCGGGGAAGAGAACCCAGAGGTAATGAGAAAATCCATCGTAGAAGGAAATCCCCTCCAAACTGACCACCTGTTAAGCTCACAGTCCCCCATGTAAAGTCCATTACTGGCAGTAGTCCAGCAGAAATCTATCTCCCTCCCCAGGGCCACTGCAAGCAGCCTGTCTCTTACTCTGTGCTGCTGCTTCAACAATTCCAGCGCTGAAGCAGAACTCCTGTTGGTATTTAACACCTGCCAGCACTTCACAGCTGTCTCTCACAGGCAAACGGTATCATCCATGTGTCAACCTCAACACTTCGTGTCCCTATCTCAGGCCCCAGGGAGACAGCAGAGCTCCATGTCAGCACGCTGGGCTCTTGTCCCCCTCAGAAGGGAAATGCCTACAGCAAGGACTCTTTCTTGGTAGAGGAGGGAGTCAGTTAAATGCAGAGTTGAGTTCATGAAAAACCAAGAACTCACTTGCTGTCCAACATCAAGAACGTGATGCCGTGATGCCCGTTCTGGTTCTCATCAGCCAAGAAACACTGGTAGCATCAGACCCAGTTTTTAGTTAGAGAAGAAATGTTGGGCCACCAGGGCTGGCACATCACTAACCACGAAAAACCCCTCTCCTTAGCAGCATCAGCTTAGAAAAGGTATAAAAATGGACTGAATGAGGAGTAAAACATTTCACTATGGGGGGATCTCAGACTGTTCCGTACCAGGTCAGACCAAGTTCTGCTCTCGTTCTCTCCTTGGAGAAGACTGTTGAACGTTGACTCGGTACTTTCCGTCACTGTCCTTATCCAGCACAGCCTGATCCAACAGCACCTGTCTCCTCTGTACCGCTGCAGCCCAGTCTCCTGCTCTCTGCCACTCTCAGCTGGTTTCACTCTCGGACGACACTTGCAACGCAAAAAAGAACGAAGTAAGAACATGATTTCCTACTGCATCCCTGCGGACGGAGCTCACGGCCCACAAGGCAAACCCCTACCGAGTAAGAGATATTAAACCCTCATGTTGAGAGACAGCAACACCTTACTCATCAGTTACCCTCCCGCACTGAAGCCCTCTGTTCAGCTGCAAACGCCGCGTCCTTCCAACAGACAGAGGCGGCCTTCTGGTGGTAAATAGCAGGTATTTATTTGAAATGCAAAAAATACTTCAGTACCTGAACTATTGTATTGAGTCACGTATTGTTGGAACTGTGTTACTCTACCTGTTTGCATTGGAGACAAATATACAATGAACATTCAGAGATCACAGATTGCACACGAGATAGGAAATCGTCAGGCCTTTTACAGAACCACCCAACCCAGATTCTTGGATTCTGCAGTATAGTACAAAACGCCACACTCCAGTCTCAGCCAGGTCTCTTCGATCGACTCGGGATGCTGTACAAAGGAACGGCCGCTTCACTAGGGGTTACCAGTTAATAACGGGACAAAAAAAATATACATTGCACTGACACAAAAAGTCAGCAGTGTTAATAGTCATGCAACAAGTAACCCAACTTGCTGAAATTAAAAATACTTCCTAAAAACAGTTGAAACTGCATAAATATTTTATACACAGTTCATTGGAACGAAAGGAGTCTTTAAATGATACAAAGCAAATCCAAGGGTCTACCGATTTTATACAGAAGAAAGTGCAAAATACCTCATCTAAAGTGTTTCGCTATCGAACGGATGGATGTCGGCTGGAGGCAGTCAGTTCCCTCTCCTAAGCAGGACATTACAGTTGCACACTACATACGAATGTTCAGAGTACATGAGTAAGTTTACTACGAAGAACAAGGCAGGAGAAGACGTGTGAGGTACTTGCAGAGAATACAGTCTACTAGTGTTAGTGTACATGAGGGTAGTTTTGCTCAATAGATTTGTACATGGAAAGCAACGCAAGTCTTCGCATTAGAAGCTTGAAAGAAGCGGAAAAAACCTCCCGCTCCTAAGTGAACAAAACAGCTGCCCACGGCAGCTGCCAGAGGAAACTGGAGCAGGTCAGTGTTTTCCCCTCCACCTCCTACAAGCAGGAACCTGGGTTCTGAAGCAGTGAAACCGAAGAACTAAGTCAGAGGGCCATGGTGATCTGCTCGTAAAGCATGAGCTGGGACTAACCTGTACACTACAGAACAGGTGAAGACCAATGACCTCAGCCTGTTCAGCGCGCTGCCAGACATCGAAAGCCTAGACCACCCGTAGGATGAGCTGATTAGCCGAACACAGGCATCTGTGTCTTCAGCAGCAGCCCACTGTCTTCAGGAACCCACACACCGTTTGTTTAGTGTTTAGTTTACACCAGCGTTATCATCATCAACCTGGTTTTCATTAGGGTTTGAGTAGGTGGCTGTACGAGCTCCTCTCCACAGAAAACACAACTTGTTTTTTGCCTGAAACCTGGAGGCGAGGGGAAGAAAACTGTTGACTAAAAGGCATTGAAGGGCTGCTAAAAGTCTTCTCTTCCAACTGAACACGTTAAGGCCACGAGCTGTCTCCTCAACTGTGCTGGTTTCACTTCATTCTGGGAAGGGCGACCATCACTCTTTGGATCCAGAGATCTGCTCGGGTCAGCTGATCTCAACAAACCTGCACCTGGCAGAGTGCGAGAGCTTCAGAGAAGCCTTCCAGTTCATTTGGGGACCTAGTTCACACAGCCGAACAGGAGAAATCAACCTCGTTTTACAGAGCAGCTCACACTTAATCCACAAATGCATCAAACGACATCTGCAACCTCCAGTGTGTGAACAGGGATACGAGGGGAAATGGTTACGGGGTCTGGATTAATCAATTATTCACCACTAGAGGCTCAAATCAAGAGAAGGCAGGTGGTGCCCCTGCAGTGCAAAGGACCTTCTGGAAGGAGCTCACACCACCAGCTCATCTGGCATTCTCCGTGGGGGAGTCCTGCCCACAGGGCCAGCTCTAAGCACCTGCTGCCCCAGGCCACAGTGCTGCAAACCTCTCCAAGTGAAGAATAATCTCATCGTCTCGAGTGAAGACACCTACTGGAGAACTTAGCAGAGCAAAAGCAGGACCACCTGTCTCCTGTTGATTTGGGTCACACCAGGAATAATCGGAACCCCTTGCGGATATACCTAGCTCCGGATCAGGTACGTCTGCTGCCCTGCTACAAAACACAAATATTAAAAAGCAAGATGCAAGCAGAGACCAGCTGGCACCCCACCCACCCCACCAAAAACCCACCGGCAGGACCTCATTCTGAAACCAAGTCCACAGGCCTGTCGATGCACATGTTCCAGTCCCAGTGAGTGTCAGTGTCTCTACTTCATCCCACACGTAGTGCAAAACAAACAACAGTAGTACAAAAATACTGCAATTAAAGTCATTTTCGAACTCAAACAACGCAACACAAAGCCACCGCTGTCCCCGGGCGGCCACCACGTGCTGCCACACAGGGACAGCTTGCAGCAGTGTTTCTATTGTGACCAGTATCACTCTGTTTCAGAGCAACACCTGTGGTTCCAAAAGGTGTTCTGCAAAGAAACTACAGGGCACAAGCAGTCTGATTTAACACACGAGGAGTTAATTCTGTACCTCTACGCAAGCCAATCGCTACTGACTAGAGAAGGGAAAAGCTGGTTCCTGCACCGCATGAATCAGCTGCTAACGAACAGTTAGGAAGTAACAACACTGCAGCTCGGACTGATGTATAAAAAGAGGCCTCGGTAAACATGAGCAACACTGAGCTGGTAAATAGTTTGGTATAAAACGCAACACAAGTGTACAGTTTAGTTCCTGGTTATCTTACAGCTACAGTAAAATCCTCCAGTCCTAGTCTCAAAAATGTTCTCCTTTGAAAAACCCGTGTGAGTCTGTGAACCTCCAGGGAAGGTCTGGTGGGCAACTGAAAGAGCAGATCTGCACAGACTGGACTTGGAACAGAAGAACACAGAATGCCATCAAGGTTGCTTTTTTTTGTGTTGTTTTGTTTGTTTTCAACATTCATATTTCAATCGATAGATGAGATAAAGATGCCACACGAAGTACAGCGGTTACTCTGCAGTCCCGGTGCCAGGCCGTTAGGTTCCCGGTTAGATAAAAAGGCCGTTCTGCCTATTTACAATATACACACTGGCGGAGAAGGCGGATTTACAACTATCTTCTAAAAAGCCTTCCCCTGCCCCTGGGATCGATGACGAGGAGCTCTACAAAAACAACAGCGGGTGCTGGGGATCACGGAGGGCTTTCCCAACAGCCAGGCCAACGCGGATTATGTGGCTGACAGGACTATTGGATTTGCGGTTATTAACTAGGTCTTCCCGGGCCTTGCTCTTCACTCATTTCTGCTGTTACCCTCTTCTGTCAACATCAACTGATTCAATGATCCCTTTTTAGTGCTTAAAACTCAGTATAAACTTAAGTGTAAACGGACAAGACTCTAATCCCTTCCAATCGCTGCTTGACACTCCTGCTATTTCTTGGTGGGCCGGCAGGGCTGGAAGAGGTCTCCACGTGGCAGGACCTCATCAGTTTCTGGGCCCCTCCTCTGAACCCCGCTCATGCTGCAGGTTGTAGAAGCAGTTCTGGCAGACTCGGACTGGTGACGAAATCTTCAGACGCTTGATTTCGGACTGAAACCTACTGCACCTGTAGGGGAAAACCAACAGTGCTGTGAATACAGCTCTGCTTCACTTCCCACCCGTCCGTGGAAATCACCAGCCTGACTTCAAGTCTGAGAAAACTACCCAAACTCATCGCAACAAGAAAAGATGACACAGGGAGGCAGAACCAGAACTTAACTTGTACGATCGCTGCAGAGTCAGTGCAATGGCCAGACTCAAAGTACAGCTACAGTGATGGACTAGAAATACCAACTCTGACCCAGTGAACTGGAGAAGAGATTCCCCCTCCGGAGTCCCCTCCATCCTCTGTGTCACAGGTTGTTTTATCTGAGGCTATACACTCCCGGCTCCTACATCAGCAGTTTACAGTCCTGTGCATGGCAGGGACATGCTGACCAGGCTGCCTGCACACTGACTACTGGAAGTGAAGCCAAGGCAGCTCTCAGCCCTGAAGCCATTCAAGATCAGGCTGGATGGGGCTCTGGGCATTCTGTTCTAGTTAGAGATGGCCCTGCTTGTTGCAGGTGGTTGGACTAGATGCCCTTTGGAGGCCCCTTCCAACCCAGTGCATTCTACGACTCTCTAAGTTTATTTCCTTGTCCTGTTTGTCTGGTTTCTCTGGGGGGTGCTGGGGTCTGTGTGTGATTTCTTTCCTTTTTTCCCCCATTTTTTTGTTTGCTGTGTTCATTTGTCAGGAGTTTCTCCTGGACAGGTGACAGGGAGGTGTCCAAAGCTTCAGGCAAACGCCATTCTCTCCTGATACCTGTCTTACTAACTGGATTTATAAAGGCTTTGGCCTGTCTTTTCTAATTCTTCCTAGGAAGTGCTGAGACTTTCAGTGTTTTTCCTTCATCAGTTCTGTTTCGGTAAGGGAAACCTCAGCCCTTCAGTCCTTTGTACCTCCACATCTCCCAGGGAGCATAACGGCTTGTCCCAACCTAAAACCCTGTATGGTAAAGCACTCAAAGGAGCCTTGGCTGGCTTACTTCTGGCAGAAGAGCTGTCCGCAGTTCCTGCAGTGGTGGCGTCTCTCGGTCAGTGAAAATCGGACTGCGCAGCCCGAGCAGCTGTCTCCCCCCTCATCCTTCACCCAGTGATCGGCTGCAGACCGGCCAGGCTGATCGCTTACAGACCAGCTGAACACTCGGCCTCGACCATCCCCAATAAGAATTCTGCTGTGATCCCTGCAAGAGAAAAGCAAAAGCCCTCCTGCAACGTCTCTGGCGCAGCAGTGCACTGACATCAGCGTCCAGCTCAGCGTCTCAGGATAAGTAATGTGTTACCGGCCTACTGACATGAACTGAGGTGCAAGCTGCCTGGTCTGACTGAGACAGTGTTGTTACCACTCTGAAACACAGTGCAGTTGAACTGAGTCACTCACTCTAGTACCTCTCAAAAACTTAGTCCTTGAATGAGGCTGCTCTGAATAGAAGCACCGTGAAACAGCGTTATGTAAGGAACAGCAGCTGGGCTGTGCCACTCCCTGCCAGCAACACTGAGGCAATGTTTTAGGCAGTCATTTGTGAGCTACTCACTTGGAGATGCCGAGTGCAGTGATTTCTGCTGGATGTGCGTTGTCTTTGCGATCGAACGCCGTGTGCATAGTTAGTTTGCTTCTAAACACCAACTGGCGCTCCCATCTGTAGCCTAGAAACGAGCAGCAAGGAGGAGGAGAAAAGGCAAGTTTGCTTGTCCTTTTTGTTCCCTCTTCCCCCAATGAAGTGTGTGATTTTGTAGAAGGAAAATACCTCCCCCCCAGAGGTAACCCTCTCTGACTCCCGTTTCACTAGGGGAAAACCCAGTTTTCCCAATGCAGTAAGAAAGGAGAGGATGCAAAGCAATGAAGAGAGCCTCCATGTAGTTGGGAGCTACAGAGGATGATGACGTACGCAGGGAAGCCCTGTATCAGAGCCTGGCAGGGCTGGGGCAGCTGCATATTTTGATTTTGTCATCATTTTAAAAACTAACAGCACTTAAGAAGCCGAGACTCAGATCTCCAGCCACCACTAATTCTCTTCAGAAGCTCTCAGCAGATGCAGTGGTTTGGGTATGTGACCAAACCAGTTTTGCTGGGCTCAGAGCTCCTTTGCTTTAGTCCTTTCTGCTGTCTTCACAGCAGGCTGTGGCAGCTAGTAAGTGCCTCAGCTACTGCCCAGGGGAGACTCGTGAAGTGTGAAGAACATTAGCCATCACTGACTGTTCTAGAATTTACCAGCCAGCCCTGCTCAAATGTGCACAGAGCGAGGCTGCTTCGTGGGTCCTGCTGACAGTGAGCTTGCTCAGCAGAGCCCGTTTTACCTGGTTTCAGCTTGCTGTAGTGCCGGGCTTCCAGACTGCTGGGGTGCAGGTGGTTAACCTGAGCGTGGGGGTACATCTTTGCTTGTCCCTCAGAATAGTTCACAAAGATGAAGCCATCTTTCTCATCCAAGCTGAGCTGGTCTGACCAACGCCTGGAGTCATCTGAGCCGCTGTCTGCTGACCATGCTGCTGCTGCTGCTCTGTTGGAAGATGACCTAGGCCTGTGGCTGGTGCTTCCTGGTTGACTCTGGCTCTCCTGAACTTTAGTGTCCTGGCCTATGCATGTATCTTCTGCCTCAGAGTCACTGCTGTCCTCTTCATGGGCTTCCTGCCCTGGATTTACCCAACAGGAGAGAAGACATGGTTAGCAAGGCTGTTCTAGTCTGTTCACTGCCTACAACCCCAACACCACCATAGCAGGACCAGAGGGAAACAACATGCAGGCTTCTCAAAGCCTTTGCACAGATTCAGCTCCTGCCAGGAACCTGTGGCAGGTGCAGCTGCCCCAGCAACTTGGCAAGAACCCGACACACAATCCTGTAGCACTTGATGGGTAGCTGATGTTTTGGCTCCCTGGCTCCCTACTGACTGAGCCCCTCAAGCCCTCCTTTGTCAGTTTTCTGGTCACTAAATAGAATGATCACAGGTCCCACTGGACTCAGGGTACAAATGGACCACTGCTGCAACTGAATTTTGACCCAGTCTTCCTTGCAGCAGTAGGTCCTGCAGTTGGAGAGACTCTACCCTTGGGTTAAGACACTGTCCAAGGTTACTTCCCTGGGACTGAGGGATTCCCCACCCCCTTTTGGTGAGCGGCTTTTCATTTGGGTTCCCCTTGGGTGGGAGATGTCTCCCTTGTTCGTGAGTGCACACACACTTAGGATCATCTTTTCCTAGAGCGTAGAAATTCTGCTGTGCAGTGATACATTCCCAACCAACACCCGAACCAGTGCGTTGCTGCAGGGCCAGGCAGCTCTGGCTGCAAGAAATCCTCAGTTTTCTGACAGCCCCTGCTCTCTGGTTTCTGGCTGCCTCCTGTGACAGAGCCACGCTACTACTCTGGGGGTTGTCACTCTCCTGCCATGAAGCCACTTACTGCGACAGTCTGTGTGAGGCAGCTCATGGTCATTATGTTCAAAAATGCTCCAGTTAACAAACCCAAATCCTGCTAAACTGAAACGAGCAGTTTCAGCTGTGCTGAAAACCTGGGTGACTGGGATATACGACACAGACCTATTAACAAAGGGTTCTGTTAAAAGAGAAAAGTGACTGCCTGAGATAGTTCTATTGCTAGGGACATGAAAACAAAAGAGAGCTGTTTTTAGAGAATGATTACTAACAAGTACCGCGTGATCTGGATTTGGACCTGGATCACCTCTTCAATATGAAGAGTGCAATCAGCAGATGAAAATACTCACAGAATTTGTTGGGTTGGAAGAGACCTCCAAAGATCATCTAGTCCAACCCCCCTGCAACAAGCAGGGCCGTCACTCTCATTGCCCAGAGCCCCATCCAGCTTGACCTCAAATGTCTTCAGGGATGGGGTCTCCACCACCTCTGCAGGCAGCCTGTTCCAGGCATCACTCACCCTTAGATTCAAGAATTTTTTCCTCGTGTCTGACCTGAATCTGTCCTTTCCCAACTTCAAACCATGACCTCTCACCCTATCGTTCCCTGCCCTTGTGAACGAACAGTCTTCCCCAGGCTTCTGACAGGCCCCCTTTACGGATGGGAAGGTCACTCTCAGGTCCCTGTGGAGTCTTGTCTTCTCCAGACCGAACAACTCAGCTCCCTCAACCTGTCCCCAGAGTAGAGGGACTCCAGCCCCCTGATCATTTTTGTGGCCTCCTCTGGGGAATGCGCTATGGCCAGCACTGCTCATGTGAACCGCGTGCTCTTCCTGCAGGAGTTTTGAACTCTGCTGTAATTCCATTCAAAATAAACTTTAAAAAGCGTCTCTATCTTTCAGAAGACAGCGACACCCATCGGGCTCACGGACAGCAGAAACCACACGCACACACGCAAGTTCCGCTTCACAGAAACAAAGCTGCAATGGGCATCATTATTGCCCTACTCGTTCACAGCAGCCTGGAACCACCACCAGCAAGTTGGTGAGCACAGAGCCAAGCTGCTCTGTTCTGTTTACTGAGACCACTGGATGTCTGTTGTCTTTGGAGACAGGATCCTCTCACTGTCCTTTCTGCACTGGATAATCCCAGGATTTCAGTGAAGATCAGGCAAAAGGCAAATACAAACCCATGTGTTAAGAGACATACTTAGTTGTGCTTCCTGGCAATCCTCTTGCACTTCCAGCATCTCCACAGGCTCTGGAGCTGGTGTTTCTGGTACCTGCAAGAACTCCATCCGCCAGAACTGGAGGGACAAACAAGCAAAGAGGCACTCAGTGAAATCTTTGCCTTCTCCTCAGCTGCTTCTGGCGCTAAGGTACTTCTCTGCACTGGAGCTAAGACCTGTGCATCGGTACCGGTGGAGTGAGAGGCAGATCACATCCTACACACTATTTAGGGAACAGATACTGTAAGGATGCCTGAATCACAAGTGAACAATCCTTGGGCTGTTATTTAACAGCTGCTCAAGTAAAACAAATCCACTCCACCCAGCAATCTGACCAGGAGGCTCCGGTGAAGGCAGAATCAGGACTGTGCAAGTACTGAACACTGGGTTAGACTCACAGGCACCAGAGATGCCAATTCCTCTGTTCCTTCTAAGCACCGAATCAAATCATCTTGAGGTAAGTAAAGCAAACACAGTGAATGGAACCTACGATCCCCAGGCCTGAAAGCTGATGACCACAAAGTGACGACAACAGAGCAGGAAGGAAAACGTGTGCTGCCGATTCCTAGTTACCCCATCGCAATGGGGACATGGGAAAGGAGAAAACAGGGAGTCTGCACAGGATTTTCAGCTCTCTGAGGGAGTGAGCAAGCAGTGGCTCCTAGTACTCACCCGGACGACTCCATCTGAATGTCCCGTTACTATGACGTTCTGGGTGTCCCACTCGTTCATCTCTGACACAAAGCAGCACATTATCTGCTGGCTTCGGCCCGTGAAAGTGTTGACACTGGCGGTCGGGTTGCCATTAATGCTCCACACGTGGATGTAAGTGCCAGCACATGAGACAATATCCCCCTGCAGACAAACACCACCATCCTGTTTCCATACATGTATCAGGTTTTCTTCAGCAAAAATATAAGCAGGGTTAATTCATAAGAAGCCACTACATGCTCAGCCAGTAAGGTTGAACTTCGACCTGGTAGCAATCTGTTTTTTGTATTGACTTATGAGAGCAGAACAATTCCTCCACTTTTCATTGCAAATAACCCAGCAGCACCTTCCTTTCTCAGTTTTCAAAGACTCCTCACACTGCACTTCTTCACAAACATGCACCTGCCTTAACTTTCAGAGAATCTCAGAATCCCAGAATTACTGAGGCTGGTAAAGCCCTCTGAGCTCATCCAGCCCAGCCCAGGCCCTGACATCACCACAGCAGCCAGATCAGGGCACTCAGGGCCACAGCCAGGCTGTCCTTCAACACCTCCAGGGATGGGGACTCCACCACTGCCCTGGGCAGTCCAGTCCAGGATCTGAGCACCTTTTCTGTGAGAAGGGCTTCCTAATATCCACCCTAACCCTCCCCTGGCAGCTTCAGGCCCTGCCCTCTCATTCTGGTGCTGGTTGCCTGGGAGAAGAGCCTGACCACCAGCTTGCTACAACCTCCCTTCAGGAGGCTGTAGAAAGGGAGAAGCCTCCTGCCTCTAGTCTCCTCTTTTCCAGGCTAAACACCCCCAGCTCCCTCGGCCTCTCCTCATCCGGTTTTCCATCCAGTCCCCTCCCCAGCCTTGTTGCTCCTCTCCAGCCCTTCTATCTCTTTCTTGAAGTGAGGGGTCCAGAACTGCCCCTAGTACTCGAGGGAAGGCCTCACCAGTGCCCAGGACAGGGGGAGAATTGTGTCCCTTAGTCCTGCTAGGGACCACGCATATTTGCCTCTGTACCGAAAAAAGGGTAAGTGATGGTGCAAACTAGTGTACAGGGGAACAGAAGCTGCGGTGGCCACACTACACCAACCAGATTACCAGCAGCTAATAAGCTCTACACCTCTTGCTATCCTCTATTACAGTCCCATTTTGCCTTGAAAAAGTCCTGCTATGAAGATGCTAACAAGAGCAGTAACCACTACATCTGCTCCAGCAGGCAGACCTAATGGACCAGCTTTAACTCAAGGCAAATTGTCTGACACACTCAGGAGCTGGAAAATGGCAACCTCGAACTTACAGGGTCACCAGAGAGGCAAGCTTTTGGATTATGTCTGTTTCCACTACAACTGTCACTGCAGCTTCATGTAGTATCTTCTGCTTCCTTTAAACTAAGCGTAAGAGAAATGAAGTCAAAATCTTTCCATAGCTCTTGTGGCAGGTTTGACAACTGAGTTTTTCTGCCACATTGTATTGCTGCCAACACAGTCCATCAGCCTTTCCAAGCTCAAGCCACTCTACAGGGAATAACTCACCTTTGTTGCCTCCTGGACAAAAGACACCTTATTCCCTAAGCTGGCTGATCAGTCATCAGATGGGTTATTGAAGTGTTACCCACCTAACAGAAGAGCTCTGCTTTAATCATTCCACTGTCCCAAATGCACACTGGGGAGAGGGCTTTGTTTCTTACCGTTAATTCATTTATACAGAGTGCTGAAACCGGAGCCCTGTGACCTCGAAGCTGTGTTAGGAAGGAGAGTTTATTCAAATCCCAGATGATGCAGGTGCGGTCCCGGGATCCACTCACAATGATATGATAAGCTAGTGATGCTGTTAAGCATGTGACAGTGTCAGTGTGACCCAGTAATGCCTGCAAAACAAGAGTCAGGAAGAAGGAGCTGCAATCAGGAGAGAGCACAGAACTCAGTGCATTAAATCCACTTATTTGAACAGATTCAGGTAATGTAAACTTGAAGTACCCTCTCAGCAAATGCAGCTGACTCAGTACTCAGCTGGCAGCTACTTTCATAACGGAAAATAAGAATCATTTGCTTCCATTTCTGAAGCTTTCTCACAACCCCAAATGCTAAGGGTAGAATGTTGCACAGACTTCAACTAAAAAAGCCCAGCCAAAAAGACATGGCCAATCCATCCTGCATCCTCCGCTTGCATCGGTAGCCTGTTTCTAGGGTGGGTATGTGGTTCCAGGCTGCACCTTGAATGACACTGTGAAAACAGACAGGTTTGGTAACTGTACAATGACTCCTGCACAACTTCTGCTGGTGTCTGAGGAAACACAGGAGACAAGAAAGCGTTGTGACCAAAAATGGGAGTCAGTTGAAAGGTGGAGAAAACCACAAGCATCTACTTGTATTAGACCCTGCTTTTACATTCTAGACTTAGCCTAAGCACTGGGACAGGAGTCTGGAATACTGTCAGATTGCTGCAGCTCACTCAGTTGCAAACCATGGCCAAAGTCAAACACTTGGCCTTTGGTACACTGTTCCTGGATTCAAGCTAGGGAGCTCTGTCTTGTAGTGTTCTTTGGTAAAATGCTTTGGAAACAGCCCAGCCAGTTGCTGGAGACCAGGCAAATTACGTTATTAAGTAACTGTCTACATTTCTCCTCTACAACTGGAGTGGAACACCATTTTTGGAGAAAGTCCTGCTATGAAGCTGCTAACCGAAGCAGCAATGCTTAACAAACTACCTACAACAGTGACACCCAGCTCCCAGAAGGTGTTGAGACTGTTGGGGAGGGGTTTGGGTTGTTTGATGTTCTCAGGACATACTCCAGCCTTACTCTGCACTTGGCTGCCGCTGACTGTAAAGCACCAGTGCTCATTTGTAGATGAAAAGTTTTGGATCGGCAAAGTGAGGAGGACTTAGGGGGATCCTGAACTCCACAAAAACCGCTGCCACAACAGTCCAGAGTGTTATGTGGAAGAGCAATTTAAATACATGTTTAAAGAAAAAAGCTATTCAAATAAAGAAATTAAAAGGAAAAGGAAGCTTTAGACTGTTTTCCTCCACTGCCTTCCCCGGTACCACTTTCAGGTGGGGGTATTTTGCATCGCACTACCATAAAATGAATGACTTCACAAAATATGCATCTAATTTTGTTACCATCCCACCTCTCCAAAATGTTCTTGGTGATCAACTCCCCTTAAAAACATTTTGAAGATGCATTTTGTCCACTTTGAGAGGAGATCGGTTCTCCAAAGCTCTGCTGGAGATGTGAGAAATACTTTCCTAATTCACAGAATTGCTCAGGCTGGAAAAGGCCTTCCAGGTCATCAACCTAACCCTACCATCCATCTCTAACAAGCCACCACTAAAGCCTGTCCTTGAGCACCACAGCAGTTTAAACACATTCAGGGGGCTCAAGCACCTCCCTGGGGAGTCTGTTCCAGTGCTGAACAACCCTCACTGTGAAGTTTTTCCTGATATTCCTAAACCCACCCTGGTGCAATTTGAGGCCCTTGTCCTGTCACCTGTCACTAGTGAGAAGAGACCAATCCTGCTCTCACTACATCCTCCTGTCAGGTAGCTGTAGAGAGCAAAAGGTCTCCCATCTCCCCTCAGCCTCCTTCTCCCCTGACTAAACAGCCCCAGCTCACTCAGTCACTCCTCACAGGGGCTGTTTTCTTCCTTCTCCCCTGACTCTGCTGCCCTCCTCTGCACCTGCTCCAGCATCTCCATGTCCTTCCTGTACTGAGGTGCCCAGAACTGACCCCAGAACCCGAGATGGGGGTCTCACTAGTGCCCAGTTTGGGGGCAGGATCACGTCCCTAGTCCTGCTGGTCACATAATTACACACCAGGATGCCGTTTACTTTCTTGGCCACTGGGGCACACTGCTGGCTCCTGTTCAGCATTCCTTTGCTCTAGTATCACAATTGACACAAAAAGCATCTTCCCCGTTTTTTACCTGTTTCAGCGAGAGGGCTTTGGCTTTTTCTTTGGAGGTGCCCATTTCCCACACACACACAGCCGTACTTGTTCCTCCAGTGATCACTAGTTTGGGGTTGGGGCAAATGGCACACAGTATCTGACCCCACTCAGACAAACATTCGTAAACAATCACTGCCTACAAAGAAAGAAAGCAAAGAGAAATCACTTGCAGGCTTAGTGTTTGGTAGGGTCAAATAAAAACCTCAAGGAGTTAACAAGTATCCAGCCTGCATGCTGGACCATTAACTAATTCAGATCTCGCTGCTACCCCTTATGCAGTGTTTTCTCAAACAAGAAATTCCAGCCTCTGCCAGAAGCAGCCTCCCAAGAGAACATGAGAGGTGAGCTTTAACTCCGTGATTCAAGTCATTCATGATTTGCAGATCTGGTCAAAAAAGTACTGATTGGTGTACGTCATTCTGCCAGTACTCTGGTGACGACTACCAGGGAGGGAGCAAGAAAACACACCCCTGCAGTACAAGAGTACAAGATGCACATGTGAAATTCCCATCACTAGGATTTTTGTTGCTGTTGAGTATTAACTGCTTTGGGTACATCTAGCACTGAAACCGATTTCAGATTACAAACCTTGTCTGACTCGTAGGTACCCAGCCTGCAGCTGAGGTCTGCATAGCCCCACGCAAAGGTCTTATTCCATGTAGGTGGGATGAGAACTTTATTCTGTTCTACTGCCAGAATGCCTTTATCAGTGCACACAATCTGTCCCACAGGCTCCTTCAACTCTGAAAAAGAAGACTGGATTATGTTTTATTGCCAGCACAAACACTATCTAGCCCTATTAAACACCTGATGCTCTGCCAAAGCATCTCTGTATTGGTGATTGATGCTATATAAAATCTTCTCTTCATCTCCAATCATGCCAACATGCACTACATTCCTAATGAGGAACCACTAGTAGCAGCAAGAACACACTGAGGAGCACAGACAGTTCTGCTCCCGCCTGCCCCACTACACAAGGTGATCTCTGTGCTCATTAGGAGCCACTGTACCATTTTTTGGCAGAAGGAAAGTCAATGCTATCGATTCCAACCCCTTGGGCATGTGTTCCATGAGCTGCAGCCTGCAGTGTCATCATGTTTCTCTCCAAGCTTTGCTAAGACAGATCATTGCTTTCTAATTGGGCGTCTTAGACCACAACCCTGCCATGCTGTGTGCAGCAGTACATCCTTCCCTCTTTAGAGAAGGCAGTCACAGATTCACTTAATCAACTTGGAAAGAAATCTCTGCACAGTAATTTATCTACCTCACAGACAATCAAGTTTTGTTCAGCACAAAGTCAGACATGAAGTCAAACCCCACTTTTTTTCAGTCTCACTGCAGCTACCAGCACCACTCTTTCTTGGCACTGAGAAAAAGACTCTTCCTGCTATGAAAACCACAAACATTGAGGCTACTTCTACACCAAAAAGTTCTAAGAAATCAGAGACTGGGTGCTTCTCAAGTGCACTTCAAGGTAGGTAGGAACACCATCTTACAGCATCGGTGCATTTTAAACTGGCCTTTCTCACACAAATACGAGGCATTCAGACTGCTAGGACCAAGCTAAGCACCGGAAAGGATAATCTTGCTGAAACGCTGAGCACTCTGGCAAAGGAACCGGAGTCATTACAGGGGTTTTACAGTTCACCTTTCACTGGGTTAAGAGATGGTCGCAGGTTGTCCAAATGATGGAAAAAAATCTTGTCACTTGTGGAGCCAGGGGGCACGGAGGGTCCCACAGTCTCTCCATTCAGTCGACTTCTCACACGTTTTGGTGGGTGTGGTTTTTTAAAGAGCTAAATTTCATCAAGAAATTGTCAGTTAAATACAGTTTATATCAGCAAAAGATTAAAGAAGATCATCACGACATCCAGTTTACCCTATCAATTCTGCAGCTCAGCAGATGTTCATTAATCATTCTCAATATCCAATAATAATTTATGGCAATGACTTAATCAGGGCTTTGATAGATCATATAAAAGCCCCCAAGGATCAATGGGCAACATGTTTTTAAAGCTACTGCCAGCTGCTGAAACAAAAACCCAAGAATCCCAAAGCTGAGACATATGATGGTGCTAAATCTGAACCCAGGGCAAAGCAAAGGCTACCTTTTGGCTCTGAAACACTCATTGTGAAACAAGCCAAGTGTTGTTCGTCAGAAGCTGTGATCAGGTTTATCAATTGATAAAAAACCATCTGAAGAGGTTGATGGCTCTTTCCTGTAGGTATGCTGCTCAACAACATGGTTTTAGCACTGAGCCCCACATTATGTACTGCTGGAATCTAGAGTCACCAGTGCATGGGTTGGGATCCCAGCGAATTGCTTTAGGTATAGGTGGGTTCCACGAGACTTAGGATTATGGAAACTTTGGTAAGTTTCACTGAACAACAAAAAACCCTAAATAAACACCCAAGTTAAAAAAAGTCAGTGTGGGGGAAGAAAGAAACCCTCGACCCCCCAAGAAACCTAAAATCCACACAGTAAGACTTTAGATTTAGTGTTACCTTTAACCATTTAATCTAATCTCGTGAAGAGAACACACACTTTAAAGCCACACCTGAAACATGTTTCTATAGCTCCTTAACTACAGCTTTCCTAAGAGAGCCAGTCCCTTTAACTGACATTTTTAGGATTGCTGTAGTATCAGCACACTGCAGTTCAGTGTGAGATGTTTACCTGCTTTGGTATCTGTCCAAAATTATTAATGAAGCCAATGGTAGCTGTCTCTTTTAATGGATCGTTGATGTTGTATATGTCCACTTGCCCCTCGTAGAAGAGATGGTGAAAGACATTTACAGCTTCTACTGCGGCAGGACCTTGCTGTTTGTAGCCAAAGATCAAGTCAATCCACTCATGCAGGTGTGCACTCACAAAGTCACATTCTAGAGCCTGAAATTCAAAGGGCATGCATGAAAAC
This sequence comes from Upupa epops, assembly GCA_013397515.1. Taxonomy (NCBI): domain Eukaryota; kingdom Metazoa; phylum Chordata; class Aves; order Bucerotiformes; family Upupidae; genus Upupa; species Upupa epops. The sequence goes on along the minus strand of VZRI01010896.1, from coordinate 146,209 downwards.
TGGCCGTACTGGTCACTACTGGAGTTGACTCTATCTGCCACAGATTAAAATGCATCAAGTATTTTGACAGGTTCTTGCTATATTTTGATAAGGTTTTTCAAGGAAGCAAGCCTTGCCTCAATGTTCTCACTAGCCAAAGCGCAAGGGGAAGAAAGACTGGTTCTACAGACCTTTGCACCAGTCAGCCATCAGCCCAGAGCTCAGGTGACTGCAGAGTTTAGACTCGTGCAGTGGGAAGCCGCAAGCAGCGTGTTCTATTGTCACTATGAAAAGGTGAATTACCTCTCGATGAACTCTGATAAATTCCCGAGGATCTCCTTTTGCCCATGGGGGGAGTATTACATCCCCAAGCTTGGTGCCATTCTGTTTGCAACCTGTTAAAAAGAAATGGAATTTGGAGTAAAGCACTGAGACTGCCCTGGAAGAGTAAAGGCGAAATGCAAAACTATATGAGAGAAACCCCAGATTCTAGCAGCTTTCCTTCACAAAACAAACCAGTTCTGTCTTGTGTTTAAAATACTGTGTCGTTATTAAAGGTCAGGCAAGAAAATGTGAAGAATGTTTTTGACTGCTCACAGGAGGAAGAATTCAAATGCTCCTTGCGGAGACTTTTGAAGACGATGACAGTGTTGCAGTACACAAACACTACCCTTCCAGCTGGAGGCATTCGCTAGGTTACTGCTCCTGTGCAGCCTGAACTCCAAATCTTTCTGCTTCTTCATCAAAGGCGCTTGGAACATGAAGACTGTGTTGTCTTTGGTTTTGTATTCAAGTAAATGTCTGCTCTTCTCTCCCCATCATGGGACAGAGCCACTGTAAAGCTAATGAAAACAGCAAGCAGTACAAGAGCTTTTTGCACGGCCAGAATCCTGTTCCACACGTTCAGTTTGCACCTCAGCAGGCAATCCTCTTACTAGGATCTGCTACGTAACAGCTGTGCATTTGGCACCCAGGGGAACAAGCACAGCCAGTTTCATTTTCTCAACTTTTTGACCTCCTCATTCTATTAGGAAAACTGGAATAGATTTGCTGGTACCAATTTAAGAGGGAACGCTATGTGCACAGCAATGGTGTGTCAGCGGAGTGCAGCGTAACTGAGAGCTGCACTGTGAAGTCTTTGTGCGCAGTATTTCATCCCAGGATTGATTTGCTTCATAATCCAGCCATCCTGTATCAAGGAGTGGAATTACTGTTTCACCCCTGAGAATGATCCCACAAGAGTACAGGATATTAATTCCATAGCTGTGAGGAGCTAACTGCTATCCCTCACAAACCTCACACCTAAGGTCACTGGTGATTCTCCTGTTGCAGTTACCTGTTCTTTAGGAAAGCTTTAAGAGGAAGTTTTAAAAGTGAACAGATTTTTCAAGGCTTAGAAAAACATGCAAAACACTGCTGAACACCATCATACAGCAGTAAGCTCCATGGAGAAAAATGTAAACCTGAAAAATTCCCAGTGAAACACGATTATCAGGGTCTTTTGAACTGGTAAACACGACCAAAGCCAAACTAAACCAAAAAATAACCTTCTTTTGGATATTTCAGTGTCTTGTTCAGCATTTCTTTGCATTAACAACATGAACATTCATTGCTCAAGAAAATTATCTTAAGTCTGATAGATTGGAAAAAGCAAATGTGAGGTAAGGCAGAGAAGAGGAAGAATTTCTGCTACACTCTAACTGAGGAAATGGGGAGTTCTGAATCATTTTTTGAATAAACATGGAATATCTCAGGTTATAGCAGAAGCAGTCCTGCTTATGCATTCATGTCAGAACATGAAGCCATCTGTATTTTTCTGCCCATATCAGCAGACACTGTTCTCATGCTGGACTGTCTGGAGCAGTTCTTGCACCCATAGCAATGCCATCGAGCTCTTTCTGCCTACCTAGGTCAAAATTGTTGGAATTGAGCAGGAACTCAGGGAGGTAGAAAAACTCTGGGATGAGTTCCTTCACATCTGCCATGTTATGCTTTGATGCCGAGTACCAGGCCTCCCGCACGCTGTGAAACATTCGGTCAGCCAGGTCAAAGTGACCACCCTGCAGGACAGAGAGAGAAGTATGTGAGCACCAGAGCATCTCTCAGGACAGATCAGTCACCCTCTGACTAGTAAAAGCATTATGGAACCTAGCATGGCTCTTCCTCCATCTTAAGAGGCTTATACAGCTGCATTGCCCTCTTTTTGGTAGACAACAACAGTAAACATAAAATTCAGTCTCTATCTATCTATCTATCTATCTATCTATCTATTTATCTATCTATCTAATTCCTTTAAGGACAGAGTTTACAGTCTTGTTCCAAAGTTTAGTTTCTTCCAGATGCTAAGTCTTTTTGCCAATACTAATTTAAAACAGAATGCTGTGTACGCAGCAGCAGCGTGTCAGCGGAGTGCAGTGTAACTGAGAGCTGCACTGTGAAGCCTTTGTGCACAGTATTTCACCCCAGGATGACGTCTAGGAGGGTATTTGACAGGTAATGTAACAAATCCCACTTCAAACCTGAGTTCCATTTAACTCTCAGTAAGGAATGAGTCCTTTGGATAGACATTCTGGTTTAAAATACCGGTCTTTCAACACCTCCAGCACAGAACTAAATGACTGGCTTATGATTCTTTCAACAAGAGACAAATCAAGTGAGATACAATATTTATCACAATCTAACTTGCGGTGTTTTTTGTCAGCTGACATTTTGTTGGGCATTACAAGAGAAAAGAGGGAATTCCATTACATTTTGTTTTTATACCATCAAAAACCTCCGAGGCACTAACACCTTCACTAAAGATATTTCTTCTACCATGTTCATAGAATCATAGAATCATTAGGGATTGGAAGGGACCTTGAAAGATCATCTAGTCCAATCCCCCTGCCACAGCAGGATCACCTACACAAAGTCACACAGGAACACATCCAGGCAGGTCTGGAACATCTCCAGAGAAGAAGACTCCACAACCCCCTGGACAGCCCGTTCCAATGCTCTGTCACCCTTCCTGGGAAGAAGTTCCTTCTAATACTGATATGGAACCTCCTATGTTCCAGCTTGCACCCACTGCCCCTTGTCCTATCCCCAGATGACCTTGAGAAGAGCCTGGCTCCATCCTCCTGACACCCACCCCTCACATATTTATAGACATGAATGAGGTCACCCCTCAGCCTATTCTTCTCCAAGCTCAAGAGACCCAGCTCCTTCAGGGGAGCTGTTCTACTTCCTTCATCATCTTCGTTGCTCTATGCTGGACATGTTGGATGAAAAGAAAGTCAATGGTTCTCTTTTTTCACTTAGGTCTCAAAGCAGGAAGTAAAACACAAAGGTGAGGTGATGCTATTTTTACCTGTAACCGTAAGAAAATCTGAGTGAAAGGCTCCATCCGGACAAGGTAGGAAGCCACTATCATGGCTGATGAATAGTGGGTCCCATAGTGATAAGCTGGGGTTTCCCCTGCAGAGGATTACAGATCACAAGCAACAAATACACTAGTTAGGTTTTCTGGAGAAAAAGAGAGAAATACAAAATCAATGCTACAGTTTCATGTTGGTGTGACCCTGTGGAAAATCTACCATTGGGACATCAAATTCTCATCCTTGAGAATCAGAAAGCTGTCTGTTTTGCCAAGACACCACTTGAGTTGTGGCTGCAGTTCAATACTGGACAGTCAGTCATTCTGAATGTTAACTAACTGCAGCTTGTCTGCACAGCTATGGGGAGTGATGATGAAGAAACTTTTTAAACTGCAGTCTTATTAGTTACTGTGGGGTTACAGGCTTACACAGAAATGCACCTGAATATTGCTGGCTACAGATCTGGAACAGCTTTTACTTTCTTCCAGGAAAAAATCTGCAGCAATACACTTAGAACATACTGATTCATTTCCAGAAATGAACCTCTTTGCCTCCAAGTCCTTAAACAGGCCCGTGTCTTCACCCAAAAATACAGAGATGTGTGTCATATAAGAGCTGCTTTGCCAATCATACGATGTTTGTTGTCGTTACATAGGGGCACTCTAAAATGAAGAACATCTCATTTATTTGCATCTCATTTGGAGGTTTTGGGTTGTTTTTTTGATAAGAAAATGCTCTTCCCTTAGCAAAAAAAAAAATAACGAGGACATGAAAAAGCTGACAGACAGAAATACTCCCATTCCTCTGTAGAACTTATTTTCTTGCAGCAGCACACAAACTGTGTTAGTAGAGCCAGCCAATCATGTGCCTCTGGTGCCTGCCTAGTGTGGCTTTTAATCAGTGTTCAACTCCTCAGGATTGTAACTGTTTCATCTTCATTTTGACATGTAAACATGTAAAATATAAATAACCACTTACATAAAGCTGTCATTCAGATTTAAAACAAACAACACAGGAAGAATGTCACTAAAAACATGGCAGAGCTCTGCACATCCACATTCCCATCATATAAAAATCCAGGACTGCCATCACCTGCCAAGCACACGTTCCTCCGCTCCTCCTGCAAGATGCAACATTACTTACCATTGGGATCTTCCCAGTCTTTGTATCGCTTCTTGTACTGAGCTAACCTGTCTTCTGTTTGGGCTCCCATGGGCTTGGCCAGGTTTCTGAAGGTCTTGGGATTTGTAAGATCCAGTTCCTTTCAAAACACAAAACAAAACAAGTAATCCAAACCTCAAACAAATTCCTTCAACACTGCTCATCACCAGCTTAGCACCACATACCTCCTGAGGCTGCCACCTTTGTTTCCTATATACACACAATGGGTGCAGTGCTGGATCATCCCTCAAGCTCATCTACAAGACTTTTTCATTTTAAGTCTCATCTAGGCTCCCCATAATTTTTCCTCTGCTGCCCTCATCCCTCCTGTTCCCCAATTCCTCATAATTCTGTTCTTGAATACTCACAACACACTCTAACAACATTGTGTGTTGTTATCCAGCTGGCCACAACAGCTGCCCACAAGAGCATTAATAGAATGTTTCACAGACTCAGAGTACCAGGGGTTGGAAGGGACCTCTGGAGATCATCAAGTCCAACCCCACACAAGAGCAGGATCACCTAGATCAAGTCACACAGGGCTGCATCTAGGCTGGTTTTGAAAGTCTCCAGAACAGGAGACTCCATAGCTTTTCTGGGCAACCTGGGCCAGTGCTCTGTCACCCTCACAGTAAAGAAGTATTTTTCATGTGTTTCCATGGACGCTCCTCTCCTCCAGCTTGTACCCACTGTCCCTTGTCCTGTCATTAGACACCACTGACCAGAGCCTGGCTTCATCCTCCTAACATTCACCCTTTACGTGTTTATAAACATTAAGGGGTCACCCAGCTCCCTCAGCCCTTCCTCATCAGGGAGATGCCCCACTCCCTCCATCATCCTTTGGCTCTGTGCTGGGCTCTTTCAAGCAGATCCCTGAGTTTCATTTGTTTCAGATGAAACAAGAAGTTTCATCATTTTCAAATGCAAATTCTTTGCCAGGGGGTCAGATTTCACTGAGCTCCTCCTAGTAGAGTCTTCCAGCCAAGTAAGCTTCTCTTGTGAGCAGAGTGTCCTTCAGAACACTCGGCTGAAAGCCAATGCAAAGACTTAGAGTGGCTGGTGTCACAGACAGGCCTTAGGACAAGTTGTGCCTCCTGTTCAGTGCAGACAAGGAGCTGCCCTCATGGCACAGCCAAGAGACTCTAACCACCACCTCACTGCTAAGTGGGAGGAATATTACAGAACAGAAGAAACAGAACAGCTGGGGATAAGCCTCACTTTCACCAAGGCAGTATAAGCCTGCTGTAGTACTTGCAAAACCACCGACACATGAAAGTTAACTGGCAAGGCTGACAATGTTTTTACTTACCTCTGAATCATAGTCCGCGAGGATCCATGGGAAGACAGGGTACTGCATGAGATCATTGTAGGATCTACCCGCCAGAGTATTCAAGTGCATCAGGTACTGGAAGTTACTGATTTCTCCTCTCTTAAGGAAGACACATAACACTGTAAAGCATTCATCTCTTCACAATCAGATGTCTACACTGTCAGACTGTCAGTGCTCCCCTCTCCCCAAACATCCCAAACTGACTTGAATATTTTAAGAGCTCATTCTATTTTTACTGCATTCCCACCCCCACCCCCCCATACCATTTCCTGTTTGATGATGATTATCATGAAATACTATGAACTGAAATGCTGTGAGTGGAATATCCTAGCTGTTGAAACAAGAGGGCACACCATACGGGCACCAATTAAGCTGTCCTACAAAGCATGGGATTTAACAGAATAAAACCCCCAAACGTCCATACTTACTTCCCATCTTTGTGTAACAGACTTTTCTCCCACTAAAGTGCTCAGCAAGCCAGACCTAAAGAGGAGATGGAAGCACATTTGCTGACTTAATAAGATCTGGGTTGTGTCTTTTCAAGACAACCCAGAGTTTGAAGATTAGAACTTACAAATTATAACAATTTAAAAGCAGGACTTTGTTTCTTTTTGCTTTAGTGGTGCCTTCATTTCTAAGCACATACTGTTAAACACATTAATAGTACAATGAAGTGCAAGAACAGACCTATCAAACTGACCGCTGACAGGGAAATCTCTTGAACAAGTTGGACAAATCTAATGGCTCTGGCACCTCTCTGAGGATGACAATGATATTTAATACTGACTGCACATGTTAATTAGAGATAAGTAGCAACACTGATAATGATGTTAGTCCATTTAAGATAACTGGAGTAGATCATCACTAGATAATGATTTTGGTTATGCCACATGCTAAATGGTGGTTGCAGTAGTTGACAGTGAATCCTGACAAGCAAGCATCACTTATTTGAAACTAATGAGCTATAGAGACTGCAAGAAACAGAAGCACCTACCCCTGCTCTACGCTGGTGTTTGGTCTCTGCCCAGACACTGACTCGGAACTGTCAGTTAGAGATGGCACCACAGCCAAAAACCTGCATCAACATTTCAAAGGAGATTAAGATTAGCGTTTTTGTCCTTGGTATGTCTTCTCCTTAGAGTGCATCTAGTACAGTTACAGACTTAAAGCAGCTACATAACGTCTTGAAGGAACTTGGAACGCCCCCTTTTCTCAGTGAAGGCACCTGTCGAGTTTCACACGCAGCATCAGCGCTTCCTAGTGGTTTCTTCCTGTAGCACAAAGCTGCCCTCTACCCACAGCAACACCCACTGTGCATTCTGGCCATCAGTTGCCTTTGGTTCTTAGGTCCCTGTAGGCTCAAACACGACCGCAGGTAGATATGTGCAAATATTCAATGTGTTAACTGATCTTACAATACCTTTGATACACTTTGTTTCTAACTCCTTTTTGGAAAGCTAGAAGATAGTTCCGTCCATCTCCAGAGAAAACTTCAATTGCAATTGGCTGAAAATAAAGAGGACAAATTTGCTTGTCAGCTCTGAAGGTGACACCGCAATGAACAGTTGCCATTTCCAAACACTGAGCAGGTCTGTGTTAATTTTACTTTTTAAAAATTACAACCTTGTCCAAAAGTCCCAGGTTGGCTCCCCAGTGGTCTAAATACAGTGGTCAAGTTACCTGCAGAAGGTATCTCCTTTTATGGACTTCCTTGATATCTTCATATGCAAAAATGCTGCATGTTCTTTTGAGTTGACTGGGCCCTTGCCTTGCTCCCCTAGGTATGATTGGCTCCTGCATCCTGGAGATAGAATCATAAAATCATTCAGGTTGAGAAAGCCCCTTGAGGCCATCAAGTGCAACCAATAACCCTACTCTACCAAGTTCACCACTAGCCCAGATCCGGGTTTTGCTCCGAGTCTTCCTTAACCCTCAGGATTCCCACAAAAAACCCAAATCTGAGCCCAAACTCAGGGATCTACACCCAGCACCAAACTAGCAGTCTTGTGTACTCTTCCACATCCTTCTAACCCAGTGAGATGGTTCAGGTTGTGAGAGATGGAATCCTGCCCTAGCCCCAGACAACAGGCTCTGCAAGAACAGTGTGACCACAAGAGCATAAATAGGCAAAACCACAGTGATTTAAAAGGATGGGAAATTAAAAGAATTATTCCCGTAATTCATACGGCAATCCAGTTACAGAAACAGCCCATTCTCACGTTACCCCACACTATACTGAGCAATTTGCAGACACAGGAAATGGTTCCTGAGCTCTTTCTGAATCTGACATCACTTCTGATGTTTCCTGGAAAAAAATCTCAATAAACACTTCTTGTTTAGCTATAAAAGATTAAGGAAAGACTCTTAAGAATCCACCCACTTTGGAGGCAGCGTCTCAATGTCACGTATTTCTCTGGTGGCTGTCATGGTAAATCCGTCAATGACATAGAAGTGCTCTTTCCCAAAGAGAAGCAGCCCCTCGCTGGTGTCAAGGCCCTGAACCCGAGCACAGCGGTACATGTGCTGAATCTGTCATGGAAAGGGGATACTTAGCAAAAACAGCTCATAAGCTCAGGCTCAGACCATTGCTTCAAGCCCCACACTCTACTTCAGCATGTACAGACACACCAGAAACTCTCGTCTTTTTTCCCTTGAAGAGATACACCCAGCACCCGTGACTAGCAGTGGGAAGGGAATTAAGTAAAGACTCCATGCAATGTCAAAGTTTTAGCCTACACATTGCCACCATGTTTCTTGAGCATAGTTTCAAAACCTACAACCCACTTGACTGTGATCACAAGTACATTTCATAGAATCACAGAATGTGTTGGGCTGGAAGGGACCCTTTAAAGGGCATCTAGTCCAACCCCCCTGCAGTGACCACGGACATCTCTAACTGCATCAGGTTGCTCAGACCCCATCAAGCCTGACCCTGAATGCCTCCAGGGATAGAGCTTCTACCACCTTTCTGGGCAACGTGTTGCAGCGTTTCAGCACCTTCATTGTAAAGAACTTGTTTCTAATGTCCAATCTAAATCCGCCCTGCTCTAGTTTAAAACCATTGCCCTGCCTTCTGTTGCTGCATACCCTTGTGAACAGCCCCTCTCCAGGCATCGGAAGGTCACTATCAGGTCCCCTGAAGCCTTTTGTTCTCCAGGCTAAACAACCCCAGCAACCTCCGCCTGTCCTCGTAGCAGAGGATCTCCAGTTCCCTGACTATTTTCATGGCCTCCTCTGGACCCGCTCCATCAGGTCCATGTCCTCTCTGTACTGGGGGCTCCAGAGCCGTATATAGGACTCTGGGTGAGGTC
>VZRI01010896.1:80380-136834 GCA_013397515.1 Upupa epops | reverse complement strand
GTATTGATAATGAGGATTGCCCCGACCCAGATGTGAGACTCCAGCCTATTGACATCACCACCCTGCATGGTGTCATCCACAAACTTGCTGAGGAGGCACTGGATCCCACTGACTACATCACTAATGAAATCCTGAGGAGCACTAGTCCCAACACAGAACCTTGAAGGACACAACTTGTCACCTGTTTTCATCTGGACATTGAGCCACTGATCACAACCCTCTGGGTGCGACCACTCAACCAATTCCCTATCCACCTATCATATCCATAACTCTCAAATTTAGAGGGAAAGCTGTTGTGAGCGTCTGGTTTACTTCAGACAGACAAAGTCTGAACTATCAGATACACAGTACGGTCATTCAACACCATTACTGGCAACAAAATACTGGTTATTGAGACTTCTCATTCTAATGAAAGGATGAATTAACTACAGACAATTCACCAAGTTAACTCTTGAGTTTCAACATGTATGTTCTGTCCGGAGTCTTTAAGCCAATAGGACAGTAATCCAAGCATGGGATAGCCTGTAGCTTTCACTTCCCAACAGGAAAGTTTCCCTAGCAGGCAGAAGGAAAGAAAAAGAGTATTTCCAGTACAAGGTTTTCAGCTCTGGATCTCTTTGAGCCGAAGCATAGATCTGGTTTCAAGGAAGGGGCTGCTAAAATGTTAAACAAATTCAGGAGCAGATCATCAGCAAAGGTATTCTGGACATTTCCTCCTCCTTGCAGCACATCACACAGAAATTCCAATGTGTGTTTGAAGACACAGTACCTTCTCTCCTTCTTCAAGAAGTCGAAGCAATGTTGTATTGTCAGTCTTCTCGTCTTCATCAATTGAACTCCCCTCAACAATCTGATCCTGTGATTGGTCCTGATTTTCATCATCTCCTCCATCAGGAGCAGAGCGAGATCGTTTCAGAGGGGGCTTCACCAGGCCTGGAAGAAAAGAACAGATTGATAAATAAAACCCTGACACATAAAAAAGCCATTTTCCAAAACCTACTGACCTTTGAATTTACTGATCCAGAAAAACAAGACATCCTTACACTTAATGCAAAGGCAGCAGAAACACAAAGGCAGACAAACAGAAAGAAAACAGTTTGTCACAGTACAAATTACCTAACCTTTGACTTTTGCAATAGTGTCCTCCCCATGTTCTGGCTCCTGCTGAGTTGTTTCACCCACTGTGTTCTCTTCTATTGCATCCTGAAAGACCGCAGGGTTTCCAGAAGCCAGACGCATGTAGTACTCCTTACTGTCGTAGCTTATCGCTCTTCGGTAACGAGCAGGTTTCTTAGAAATAATTGAAGAAATGGCTTGGTCAGTCAACTCTTCACTTGAGTGAAGGTGCCTCAGGAATCCATGTCCACCAAGTGATTTGTGCATGCTCAGTCACACATCACCAGACACAGAAAGAGAAGCTCTCTGGTAGATCTAAACTGCTAGCTAATTCGCAAGGGAGTTAATTCAGCCACTCAAGTAGTACTGGGATTGCGGAACTGCCTGCAGATAAACCTACAACATGGCAAACAGCAAGTGTGGCCAGTCCTGTCACAAAACACGGGGCTACTTATGCTTCGATGGACAGATCAGAGCTGCTTTACCATTTTTTGTGACTCCCTACAACACACACAGCCTACCCATTCGTCAGCTGCCTCTCTGCTGGGGAACAGTTTGACTACAAAATTGCTTCAAGGAAGGTGATATGAACTAAAAGCAGGCAGGGACCAGCTGTAATGCTCAGGAATTCTTCATTAATTCAGTTTTTTGGGTTTTTAGCAAAGTTTCTGATAGTCTGTGGGCAGAAGACTGTCACGAGAATGTCCATCTAACCAAGTCAATTCTTAGTGCACTTCGTGCCACAGTCTAGGTGATGTGGGGATGTCAGGTCATAGGCTGGACTTGGTGATCTTTTCCAGCCTCAGTAATTCTGTGATTTATAGCTTTGGATGATGACCACTGACTAGGACACACTTCCCCATGGTCGTCACCTAGATGGTTTGGTCTGCGGTTTTGATTTGTTTAGAGTTTGGGTCTTTTGTTTAGATTTGGGGTTTTATCCCTTTCCTGACAGTCACCCCATTCCACACTGCAGGCTAATTCTTATATTCCTCACTTGATTGTGGAGGTAACATTTGAAACTGAAGTGAAACCTAACAGGGGCAATAAATACATAAGAATGATCACAGAAGATACAGTTGAAGATAAAAGAACTAAAAAAGAGCCCTTCTGAAATTAAAACGCACTGACGCAGATGGGAAAACCCATGGATTTTATACTGCAGTTGAAAGTCATCTTCTCCAGCTGCTGTCTGATGCCAGACTCAAACTCTAGAAGGCTTTGGGAATCTATGCCAAGTTCTCTATAACCATTTTTCTTTTGCTTTGTAGCATTATTTCCCATGAACTTCAAAATTAGGTTGGGCTAATTAAGAAACATCATTATAATTATAAATCCAGTGTAATGCTTCATGCAATGCAGAGCTGTAGACTATTACTTCTACTTGACTCAGGGTTTTCTCTTGCCTAATTTTGCCGTAACAACTGGAAATACAGGAAAAGTGATTGGAAAAAAGAAAGGTTTTTTAGGTTCATCAGTACAATGTATAGTGAGAACCTCAATGCCCAAACACATCAAACTAGCTCCCTCACCAGCAGATGCTTGGGATGGATGAAGAGATTAATATCAGCAGGAGAGATTTATTATTTCAGGACAAACTGGCTGCCCCTAAAATGAAAATTCTAAGCCACTGTGATCTGATTTGTTCACTCATTTTCAGTCATGTCTTCACTCCCTATCACCACAAAACCACCACTAAATGATGCCTAAGAGCTTTTTAGAATCATAGAATGGCCCAGGCTGGAAGGGATCTCCAAAGGTCATCTAGCTCAACCCCACTGCAGTGAGCAGGGACATCCTCCACTAGATCAGGTTGCCCAGACTCTTATCCAGCCTCATCTTGAAATCTCCATGGATGGGGCTTCAACCACCTTCCTGGGCAACCTGTTCCAATGCTCAGCACCTCTCCTGCTAAAGAACTTCTTCCTAACATCCAAGTTCAATCTGCCCTTCTCTCATGTGAAACCACTGCCCTTCATCCTATCTCTCCAAGACTTCGCAAACAGTCCCTCTGCAGCCTTCTTGTAGCCCTCTTCAGGTAATACAAACTCACTGTCAGGTCCCCCCAGAGCCTTCTCTTCTCCAGACTGGACAATCCCAGGTCCTTCAACCTGTCCTTGTAGCAGATGGGCTCCAGCTCCCTGATTTTACAGCCTCCCCTGGACCTGCTCCAACAGGTCCCTGTCCTTCCTGTACTGAAGGCTCTATCTTACATATGGCTTAAAAAGAGAAGCCCTACCTAGTGCTGCTAACATGAAGAAAGTAAACCAGTAATGATTTGTATTAGCAATTCTGCATAACATAAAGCCTTTCCTTTATATGTATCAGGTTACTGCTGAAAGTGATTCCAAGTGAGTGAACGCACGTTACACATTGTACTTAGTGATGGGCAAGGCTGGGAACGTCATTAATGGAGAAGCTGCATAATGCTGACCTGCTTCCAAAGCCGCCACTTCCAAACAAGTCTGTTCTTTTCATGGCAGAGCTCGCATTTTAAAATAAATATGTCTGTTTCATCGATGGTAAAAATGAGAAGAGTCAGGTAAGACGTAATTAATCTGGGCTCTAACAGAAGTATGCTGTTACAGCCCAAACAACCACATAGGAGCTCACCAGATCCTCTCTGGGAAAGAAATGCTTTCCCATTAAGTGCTTCCAAGTGACTGTTGCCCATTACTAAACATGTTTCCCTGACCATTAGTTCAGATCCCAAAGCCACAACACTTCACAGAGTGAGAATGGTGAGAGCACAGCCCAACACAGCCTGTTAGTGTGCAGCAGAGAAGGGAAGATCTACAGGAGGCTGGATTAGGTGAAGGTTTAGGAGAGCACAGTGACACCTTCTAATGCAATTACTGAAAACACTTTTAGGCCTGCAAATATTTACTGAAAGAGCAAGTTGAAAGCCAAACACAGAAGCCTTGTTAAGACTGCCTAACATGCAGGAGGAAAAGAAGTGCTATTTATTTCATATTCTTTCATTCAGTGTACTTGGTTCTTTACCTTTTGAGGAACGGTATCGTCAGTTGTCTCGGGAAGTCTGCTTGAGAAGTCAGACTGAAAACAGGGCATCAATTACATGAGCATCAGAGAAAGAACACTTTTGAGAAGAATCTACAGCTGCATGTTCTCCACTTCGTGTGGATCAGACTGTCACTACAGCTACTCTGTGTTACACTGCAAGCAGGTAAATAGAGCTACTGCTTTAAAACTGAACGAGACTGTTGTTTTTTGTTTCTAAGTGCTTTGTTGGTCATGCTTAAATCTGAGGGAAGAAATCCTGTACGCAAACCTGCCTGCCTACAAAGAGACACTAAAGCCTGCTCCATCTCTTTGAAGTGGAGTTCCACGAGCTTACTGACAAGCTTTTAGAGGCCACGTGCATTTCTTCTACACAGCCCACACTCAGATTTGTGGACAGATGAAAGCACGTTTCCCAAACACACTCAAACTAAGGCCTCTCACCTGTTTGGCTTCTGGATTATTGATTTTATAGATTTTTTTCAGCTGACCACTAGCACATTATCTAGCACAAGGATCACACTGGAACCTCCCAGATGATGTACTCCTCAGCCTCTTGAGGCTTGGGAAGCTTACCTCTGCTGCTCATTGACACAATGATGATGATGGAAGAATCTTATGGCAACTTATGCCCCAACAGCTAGCCTTCAAGTTCACGTAGTTCTGAGCCAAGAAGTTCAGTCTCTATCCTACATAGCCCACAATGACCAAATGGACCTCACCAACCCACTGGCACACACAGACAGCATACCAGCTAATACCGACAGAGCAAAATGTACTTCTTAACAAAACCTTATTAAAAAAAACCTTGACATTTTAGAACAGGGTATAAAATGACTGTACAAAATCTCAAGGACTTACCAGCAAGTTTGTTTCTTGCTCAGCTTCGGGCATGTAGGGATACTGAACATAAAACATGTCATTTCGTACCATCTTCTTCCTCATTCTGCAGGGACCCTCAGTCATCTCCAACATCCACTTGTCAAGATGGGAGCCAATGGGGGGACCCCACAAACCTCGCTCTCGCAGTAACTCGTATTCAATTTGAGACCACTCCTCTGTCACATACTTTAACGCATTCTGCTGACGCTGAATACAAGGACAGATGTGACAGAGGTTTTTTCACTACGTTTCAGAATACAGTCTTTGAAGATCATTCTAGCAGCATTTCCTAGTACCACACAGTGCGATTCCTGGTGTCAGTCATCATTAAAGCAGGGTTCACATTAGAGTCTTCTCAATAAAGTTTAAAATAATGGTAAAAGCTGTTTTCCTTTGTGCGGTTAACTGGATGTATTTCTGAATTACTAATATGAAAGAAACTTACCAATAACCCACTTACTTTGAAAAAGGATTTTAAAGAATAAAAACATAAGTTCAGTGGTTGTTTTTATCAACTAACTGCTTTCTATGACTTCTTTCTCATTTCTTATGATTTATTAGCACGCAGCTCAGTAACTAGTTAGTATCAAAGGTCTTTGGAGATATATGCAAGAAACTGCAGGGTCACTCTAGAAGGCAAAGAGCAGCCACCTTGTATTACATGATCTGGGAAAGGTACCACAGTGTTTTCAATGCATGCCTATAAAAACAGTGTTCGCATGCACTGCTCCTCTGGACTTCCTGTACAATGTTTAAGACAGCGTATTTGTCATGGTTTGATAACTGGCCAAACTTTCAGGTGTTTGATTTTGTACTTTTATGCCAAAATTGCTTTTATTTATATATATATAGAGAGAGGTGTGCTTGGACTCCAGACACCAATCCAGGGCCAATCTAGACCTTCATTTTAGACCCAGGGCAGTATACTAGCATATTCCCAATCTTGCTCCTTCCTTTTTTTTAACTCTGATTTTTTAAAAACCCTTTAAAGAACCCTTTACACTTGTAAGGAAAGACTTTAGCTTCCTGAAAAAATGAAAATTTAAGATGCAATACTCTAGATTTCATGTATACCCAAATCAAAATGTGTTTCCTCAGTGGTTTAGTTGATCGTACCAAAATCCCCCTAGAAATAACCACTGCAAGCATTCAAGCACTTGACCAATGACAGCATAATATTTTGCAAGCTCCATAACAAAAAAATGGGATCAGTCTAGCCAAACAGGGCGAGCTGTCAGTGTCAGGGAACACAGCCTCTGAGCCATACCTCCTGATATTCCTTGTACTGCATATCAACCAGGTCCCGAACCACAGCAATGTGCGTAAACATCCACTGGGAAATTTCCTAGTATAAAAAGAAGAGGACAGGCAGAATTGCACTCTATGAAAGAAGACTTTGGTTGAATGGAAAGTCCAGGGATACATCACTTTGCTACATTTGCCCACAAAGGGTATTTTCTTAAAAATAAAAATCATGAGTCCAAGAATCACCTTTCAGGTGGGAAGATGCTTGGGATCACAGATCCCAACTATCCACCCTACTCTATAAAGTTCACCCCTAAACTATATCCCCAAAACTGCTATTTCAAACTACTGCATGAAAATGTTTAAGCTTTTTTTTGTCATTCTCTTGTTTGTTATGTTTGATTGTTGTTCTGTTTTGGTGTAGCCATTAAACTCTTGTCTTGGAATCCCTTTTAAAAAGAATGGGCAAACATTTGTAAAATATTCTGAACACAAACACATGCTCAGAACACTTCCAAACAGCCAAAAGCTGTCACCAACCAACTCTTCCCTGTTTACTTTTAGTACTATTTTGTACAGAAATCCTCAAGACACCCAGCACTCCTGACTCCTCTCTGCAATATCTGTTTTCACTTCATGCTCCCTCTGCTGATGGAGCCATTCCTGGCAGGTGCATCTGTGAGCTTCTCTCTTTGCATTTGTATGTGCCTGCCTGCTCACCAGGAAAAGGACTGAAGGCACTGAGAATCCTTTATTTTACCAAACCCACTGAATACTTTTCGCATCAGAAAAAGAACTGGCAACATATTTTTATCTTGTTAAGCCAGCGGGAGTTAATGTTTCCTTGTGGTAGGAATATGACTGCCTCCCTTGACTCAGAATGTCCCCAGCATTTCATGTGCTAAAGACATACGGAACTTAATCTTCCAAAGCTCTCAAACTCCTTTATTTCCTTTTCTATCTTACTGCCACTGTCTGGTGTAACTCAAATAGGAAAAATGACCTGTTTTTAAGCAAGCAGGTTTGTAATGGTATGTCCTGTTCTCCCATCACCTATAGCTTTGATGACCTCTTCTCTGCAGGGACAATGAAGCAGTGCACAGCAGCGTTTGTTCAGTCACGATACAGATGGGCTCACAGTGGGATTTTTCTAAGCCACAGTCAAAAAAAGGAGAGCATCTTCCTCACAGCTTCTATTTCAGAGCACTATAGCAAAATTCATTTAAGACTTAGACCAGCAAAGCATTACAGCCTGTAACATAGCCAGAAAGAGCTGAGCAGTCTCACCAAAAACAGAGGGTTTAATGTTACAGATGCACAAATGCACCTACCACATTACAACACACACAAGCAGCACTGCCCACTCTGGATATTCAACAAGGGGAAGCCCAAGCACCAGATCTCTTTTCACACACTGCAGGAGTCCTAACATTGAGATATTTCTCATGTACACTGAACGTGCTCCTTGTGGGGTTTTTATCCCCCTTTCCACCTCCTTTTTCCCATCCTACCCCCCTCTTCCTCCTTTTCCCTGTTATTATTTATCTGCTGGATTTCACACTGCATGCTATCAAGTGACAGAACTTACCTGTGTAGAGAGGTTGTGTTTATTGAGGCCACTTTCCTTGCGGTTTCTCCTGGAACCAGTTAGTTTAGAGAGGCCAAACCCACTGCTAACTCGTGAAAGTTTGGATTGTGTGCTTGGAACCAAAGCCTCCCCTCTACTGATGGACTTCTTCTCATGAGCTGAAAAACAAAGCATCAGTGTCAGGGAACACGGGCTCTGAGCCAACCTATTACTGAATTTGTAATTCAGTAGTTTATAGGTGTGGAGTTTTTTATTTCCCCATCACAGCTATTCTGTAAAACAGACTGATTTTTCATGCTGCTTTGGAAAGGGAGGCATTTGGGGAATCAGGGGGGCTGTGTGGGGGTTTTGGCTTGTTTGGGTTTTCTGTTCTGTGTTTGGTTTAGTACTACTCAGCAGCACTCAAGTTCATGCCAAACATTCATGACTACTATGAGAAAACGTCTCCAGGTGAAATCTGGGAACTGCTGTGTGACAGATTCATTACTCCTTTTATCAACTACAGAAATCAGGGTCCATGAGCTATGAATTCTGTACTCGTCTGCAGAGGTGAAACCAGCTCTGTATAAACAAAATCATCACCTGGCCTCCCTCTACCCCCCCATCTCTAATTTTGCCAATTTACAGCTATTAAAGAACATCTCACAGAAGGAAGACAGCGTCTGGAGATTTTTTTATCTCCTCAAACCACTTACACAAATAACTGCCTCCAAGCATTTATCACATCAATAGTAGCTACTAGAAAAGAAAAAACCCAAAAAGGCAACTGAGCACCAAATCTCTACCCAAAAGGAGCTCAAACATGACTCCACTAACCTATATGATATCAAAACACTGAGCAGAGAAGCAAGGAGGGCCTGTGGCACCTGTTTGTGCACACGCAGCCATTCCAGTTGACAGCCAGGTCCACCAGACTGGTATGCTTATTTAAAACTGAAGTCACAAACAAGCACAGCTAAGTTCAACTCTCCCAACAGTTTAATGTTCTCCCAATACTCAGCTAATAGATCACACTGTACCAGTTACCTTCCCTCACTGTTTCATGAATTTCCTCCACCTCTGAACTTCCTTTTCTTCTTTTAAAACCATTGTTACTTTCTTGTAGCCCTGTTTTCTCCAAATATCCTTCACTCTACTCAAAGTATTTCTGTTTTGATAGCAGACAGAATCATTTAGGTTGGAAAAGACATTTAAGATCATGGAGTCCAACCATTAACCTAACTATACCAAGCCCAACACTAACCCATCTCCTTGGGAAGCATATCTACATGAATTTGGAACACATCCGCAGATGGTGAGATACTGGAATCTTGAGCAAACATCAGCTAGGGACAAGGCACACGTGGAAATACAGTGGCTGTGAAATGAAGCATTTCACATTTCCAAACACGCTTTCTTGTACACTCAGGCTATTATTTTAGAGTTGTGTAATCATCAAAGGAATTTTATCATAAAGTGTTATAGGTTGGAAGGAACCTCAGAGATCATCTAGTCACAACCTCCTGCAAGGAGCAGGGACACCTCTCACCAAACCAGGTTGCCCAGAGTGCTATCCAACCTGGAAACAGTCACAGAGCAGCCACAAACTCCCTGGGCAGCCTGTTCCAGTGCCTCACCACCCTCAGAGAGAGGAATTTCTTTCCAATGTCGAATCTAAATCCACCTTCTTTTAGTTTGAAACCATTCCATCTTGTCCCATCACTAGATGCCCTAGTTAAATGTTATGCCCTTGAATTTTACTGTCTGCTGTGAAGATGCTGAGAACACTGACAGAAAGAACACTGCGCCTTTCTGGGCGCAGAAAGGTCCCATGTGCAGTGGAGTGGAAATGCATCCTATGTTCAGTAGAGCTTCTGAATGTGAGATGTTAACAAGGACAATTTAGAGTACATACTGCTACACAAAAGCTCAGCTCTTACTAAAACATTTAGCACACGTAGTTCTCTTCAGGGACATGTGCCAGTGAGAGGACACAAATCCTCAGTGACACTTACCCAAGTGATTCTGCCAACACTTTAGACTTGCTTCCTCAATAAAAGGTCTGGCAGCAGTTATATCCACTTGCCCACGATCATTGACAGGCAGAGTCACTTTGAAAGCTTCTTCTATAACCTGTCTTTTGCTGTGCATCAGCTCTGTCCACACTCGGTTTATGGCTTTTAGAAGAAGCTGGCGACCTGCATAGGTACAAGATCACAGACAGAAAGTTCTCTGCAGTGTGAACTGGTACATTCACAGCAGTGAACTGGATAATTTCTACAGTAATACTCCAGTTTCTCCCCCTCTTGCAAATGCCTTTGAACAGTCTGTCTTTCTTTTGGCACTCACATGGTACAAGAAATCACCTAACAGTTAATGTTAGAAATGCACTGATAATACGAAACAGTGTCTCTGATAAGTTATGATTCTTCTCCCACACCCTTCTTTTGATAACATACGATCTTACAGAAGTCTATGTGCATAAACATGTAATTCCTTACATACACTACACTTTAATGCTTTTACATACAGGTAAGTACTATCATATATAAGGCACGCATGGTAAATGCTAAATATATATGTCAGGAAAAAAGAAAACAAACACCAAATTCTTTCTTCCACAGCTAATTCATACATTTCCTTTGAGTAAAATATTCTGGAATGCCACTGAGTAACAGTGTTACAGCTTCTATCAATAATTGCCTACTTATGCTCACGTGAGGTACTAAACCATGGTGCACACTAAAAACGACCTGTTTCCCAGTGCCTATAAAGTGCATTGCACACAAAGCACTACTTCTGATTCTGGTGTGAAAAATAATGAAGAGCTCTCACTATTTCAATTAGACAGCAACTTGTCCTGCATATGTCTGTCTTGTTATTTCTAAGTGATTTTTAATCTATTCTGAATGCATCTCCACACACACAGAGCCCTAAGAGTAACCGCAGTAAATGGTTAGTGATGATGATACAGAGGTGGCATAAGCAGACATCTGTGGCGTTGTCACTCTCAGATTACCTTCACTGACATCTTGATTGTAGACTCCATCTGGTTCTATATCAGAGGGGATCATAATGTGCCAAGTTGTCATCCTGGCTTCTGCTTCCAATCCAAACCCATCAACATTGCTACAAAAACATAATGAATTAGCAACAACACTCCCCCCAAGAAATCAAGCTAAAGCATCTGATTCCCTGTGACAGTATCTCAAAGATTAGTATAGGCTACTACTGCCGCTACAGCTCTTAATTTCTGCCCACCTGAGTTCTGGGATCAGCAGCTGAGCTGAAGGATTTTGCAAAGCGACACAGCATGAACACTGATGTCGCTAGTGGAAGATGATAATTAGTATCTAAAGAGACACGAACCAGACAAGGCCACCGACAGACCATGTTAGGGTTTCTGTGCTGATGTTTCCCAAATGTCGTTGGAGGAAACACAATTGCACATCTTTTTGGAAAGAGAAAAAGACACTCGGGGCAGTGCAGAGATGTGGTCATCTAAGTTAATGCCTGACTGGACTCATTCAGTGCTATACATCCAAGTACTAAGACAGGTAATCTGTATGGAACTATTCAATAGACAGATCCCCCTGTCTACTACTTAGTTACTATCAGTGCTTCTTTCTACCTTGAAAGCTTCAAGGTACCAAAGCTTAATTACAGCAAAATTGCCAGGTAAGCACTTGTGCCAGTGTTTTAAAATACTTCTGTAAAATGAGGCAAAAAAAATCTGAGCTCTTCAAACCTAATTTTGAAACAAAATTAACCACTTCAGCCTGCTTGCACTTCCCTAACTGGAAAGTTAGACAACAGTTATCCCAAATTTGCTGATACATTTGCAAGGTGAGCATCCTTGCTGAGAGAGAACAGTTGGTGGTAGTACTTCACAGCCTCGGCTCTGGAAGGAACCTCTGTCTGAGATATCTACCTCCCCACGTGCAGATTAATCAAGCAGTGCGCCAGGCAGCTGATGAATTCCTGATCATGATTTCCAGGTCCCAAAATTAAGTTTCTGTTGACAGTAAGGACCCTTAGGGAATCCAGGAGAGCCACTTGCTGAGGAACAGTTTTGTGTGCCCTTGAAAACTGATACAAGATGGTCCTGTTCAGGCAGTGATAGATAGCATCCAGTGACAGTCCCTGAGATCTTCTTTTTGACTGATGTGAAGGAAAAAAACGTGGTCAGATAGAAGCAGAAAATCTATTCACATAATTTTCCCCCCAGTTGATATCCTACTAAAAGTGCCAATCCTGTGAATTTTGGGGACTGAAGGGACATTAATACAAGACAATACAGTTATCATTTTAACACCTACAGAGTTTAACACCTACTGCTGATTTCTAACAGCACAAAGTTTCTAATGATCTCCAGTAAAAATGTATGAGGAACTTCCCCAAAATGTTACAATAAATAAGGAAGCTTCCCAAAACTGCTGTGTGGTAAATGTCATTGTCTATTTGGGGTGATTTCTAGCGATATCCCTCTGCAGATCTGAATGGAATGTAAACCCAATGTGTCTGTGCACAAGCTAACACAAACCACTGTTTACCTGTGCGATAAGCTGTATTATGAAGTCCACAAGAAGCTTGGATTCTTTGTTGAACATGCCCTGCCAAAGCTTATCTACCACACGCTGGGTGAAATAAAACACGTTGTTCACCAGCACTTGGTAGCTTCCTCCACTCGTTATAGGCAGAGATGCATCTTCACCTGAGTAACAAAGTGTTTTTCATAAATACATATGTCTGCATAAATACATTCACATGAGTTTTGTGCTTTGTAGACAGAAAGGAAAAGATTCAAGAAAAGCAAAAGCTAAAACCTCATGGCTTCCCTGTAGCAATCACTGACAGTAAGCAACTGTTTGAAATCAAGTGACACAGAGCAAAAAGGGGTTACTGGGTTGGGAAGGATCCTAAAGGCTTTCCAGTGATTTAGAGGCATTTTAGTTATGTATGGTCCTCGTTTTCAGCTGGAGTTCTGTGTGTGCAGAGCCACTTGTAGCTTTGCTAAATTACACCTCTCTTTTTCAAACACCTTGAGATACCAAGTGGTATTAGCCGGCATCACTGCTCCCTCGCTATGCTTCACTCAGTGTAACAGAATCACTGGGCATCAGCCGTGAGTGTGCGCCTGTATGCAAAAGTCAGCCCTACTACCCAAAGAGAAGCTTGAATAATACTAGTACTTGCATTAAACATCAGTCAGTGGCGCTGATCTTGCTGGAAGTTCATGTACATTAACGTTGTCTCACGTGCATACAGAACAGGTAAGAGCAGCACACCTGGCGGGAGCTGGTGAAGGACAGAATGGCTGGGAAAACTGAACTGCACAGAAGTACTTATGAGGGCAGGGGACTCCTCTGAAAAGCTGACCTGTATACCATGATTCTGGATATAGTTTTATTAATGCACTTCACCCTAAGAAAGACAAAGCATTGCTGTGGCAAGGAAGGGGAAGCCTTACAAGCACTTTGGAACAGAAATGCACGCTGGTCCATGACTCTAAGATGAAGACAGAGCAGGCCTAGAAGTCTTGGCAAGTCCAGTGAAATCCAAGTACACACCTGAACAATGATCTTCCTACAAGCCGCTTCATGCTTACCTGAACTCATGCTGTGGTGGGACAGCCTACCCTACTGACATCCATGTTGCAAGCTTCTAATTCTCTTCCTACACATTTATTAACTGAATTAATGGAGTGCTAATCCCAGAGGGTTTTTTTCTGGGGTGCTGTACTCGTAAGAAAACAACAGTAGGAGGAAAGGGAAAGAAAGCCAATCGTTACAAGCCAGTGACCAATTGACAGAAGCTCCAGATACTCTATCAAGGCAAGAATGTCAAGAGATACAATGCCAGATTTAGGTTCAGGTTTTTTTATGTGATTGCAATTTCTCTGGGTAACATATCCAAAAGATTCATGTCATACAGGTGCTTTTCTAATAAACCAGTCTATAGCTTTGGAACATCTGAGATTGTGAGGGAACATGCAAGCACAGCAACACCATTTACATCTTGAAGGGAAGGGGGAAAAAAGGCAAACTGCAACAAAATAGACCACTAATAGGCAAGGGAAATAATCAAAACCTTTTGCTCAAAGCAATAAATCATTAAACTTTGCTGTATTACCCAACAATACATCAGCTGCAAGTAAGTGGTCCATGACTCCATCCAAAACATATGTCTGAAACTCCTTCTGCTGTGTTCGTGTCGATCTTTCAGGGGAGGCCTGATGAAAGAAAGATTACGTTAAGGCATACTTGTGAATGAGAAAAGGGGGGGCTGGGCTGTTCTACATGAATTTATCTTTTCTCAGCACTTGTGAACTATCTTTTTTTAATTTTAACATTCTGTCTTGAGTAAAAAGTCTTTGTTTGATCTCAAAACATAAGAATGCGCAATGCCAGTTGATCGGCTGCGTTCAGTCTTACACAGGAGGCATCATTTTCATCTAAATACAGTAAGGTTCTCTTCTGCCATAGCAGGAACTGGAAAAGAACACACTCCAAAACACACAAATCCCTAACTAAACATAGGGTGAAATGTGAATCACCCTTCACAATGAATAGGATACATGTGGCCTGGTCTCCTGTTTGTCTTTCTGCTGTTGGATTTAAGGAATAACTGCTTTGCAAGTCCAAGGTGATGTTTACTGCCTAACTGCTTTCTAAGCCTATAGTTTTTCTAAATCATTAATTAGGCCTGTTCCATCATTCACTTTCCTTTTGATACTGATGTATGCAAAAAAAACCCTTCTTGTTTGCCTTTATCCCTTGGACAGATCTAATTCTATCCCTGCTCTTCCTTTTCTAATCTGCATCCTGGCTGCAAGGACAAGCCCTCTGTACTCCTCCCAGTCAGCTTGTCCCTGCTCCCACTGCCTACAGAATTTCTTCTTGTGCCCAGGTGAGTCCAGGAACACCTTGTTAATCCATGCTGGCCTCTTGGCATTCTTGCCCACCTTCTACTTTCTTGGAAGGCACTGCTCCTGGGCTTGGAGTAGCTGGTCCTTGAGTAACCAAGTGCTCTTGGGTGCCTCTTCCCTCCAGGGCTTCATCCCACGATACCCTGCCCAAGTAGATCCCTGAGGAGGGTGAATTCAGCTCTCTTGAAGTCCAGGGTTGCAAGCTCACTGCACATCCTCTTAGGTACCCAAATAATCTTACATTCAACCATTTCATGATCACTGCAGCTGGGACTGCCCTTGAGCTTCACTTCACTCACCAGCCCCTCCTTGTTGGTGAGGACAAGGTCCAGGACAGCACTTCTTCTTGTAGGTTCCTCTATCACTTGGATACCCCCACCTGTGGGGTGGGGGTAGGCCCCGGCCCGAAGCTGCACCCCGGTGACAGCGGGACGCGGTGACTGCCCGTCCCAGCTGCTGCCGGCCGGCTCCGGCCATGCCGGCAGAAAGGCTGCCCCCATCCGCAGGCCGAAGCGGGCAGCGCAGAGAGGAGCCACCAAGCTCAGTTCTTCCCCGTGGCGAACAGAGCAGCTCCCGTGATCGTCGTCGCCGGGAGACGCCGGGAGGGGTGAGCTGGCCTTAAAGAGGGCAAAGAGCCGGGAGCCTCCAGCTCCGTCAGACTTTCCCTCCAGTCCCTTCCCCAGCCTCATTGCTCCTCTGGACCTGCTCCAGCCCCTCAATCTCTTTCTTGAAGTGAGGGGACCAGAACTGCCCCCAGTACTCCAGGGGAGGTGTCACTGGCCTCATTACATCTCTAGTCCTGCTAGTCACATTTTTCCTGATACAAGCTAAGATGCTACTGGTCTTTCCTGCCCCCCTGCTGGCCCCTGTTTAGCCCAGTGTCAACCAGTACTCTCAGGTCCCTCTACTGGCCTGCTCTGCAGTCACTGTCGTCACAGTTTGTAGCTGCAGGGGGTTATTGTGGCCAGTGTGATTCTGGTATAATCTGACAGTGCCTGCTTTGAAGTGAGGACAGAACAGAAGTCAAACACTGACACAGCGTGCTCATCAGCTAACAAAACCGTCTGACTGGACAGACAAACATGGTCTGTAGGGCTTGGTAGGAAGGGAAAAAAGAGTGCAGCAAGAGTATAGCCAGGTAACCCACACAGTGCCAGCTGAAGCACTGCAGGTGGTGACCAACATGCGCAAATGCTGGGGGGGAGGTGGTAGAGAAAAGTTCAGAAAACATTCTCAAAGAAAGGTCAAGGTAAGACCTCTGCGTTTGTTTCCTCAGGTTTTCTGAGCAGTTAAAGAAAGGGGAGTAAACTACTGTTTATGAGACATTAGTTTTCTTTTTTGTTCCTCCCCCCCTTATTTCATGATGATTTACAGGATTCCCCTGAATCCCAGGGCAACTGACATCAATTGACATGTCTAACTTCCAAAGGCAAGTAGAGGAAGCTGTTCTAGGAGATAAAGTTTCAGAGTAAGTTAAAATAATTAACAAGAGACCACAAAACTGTACCTCTAGCAGAAGATCTACCAGTGGAGTCTGCTTGCTGGCCGGTGTGAGACACAAGTTATCAATTATCATCACACGCATGAAGTCAAAGACAAACTTCTTGGCAGGATGGTTGGTTAGGTAGGTCTTGGTGCCAACATTGCAATATTCTGACTGGCTCCTGTTCATGCCAGAATCAGCTGCAAAGGCTTTAAACTCTTCAGATGGGGACCCAACTTCATCATCAAGATCAGTGACCTGCACAGAACAGCATGTTAAACCTCTAAGAGATGACCAAATTAACAGCAGTCTCTTCATTACTCTATTCTTCT
Organism: Upupa epops; assembly: GCA_013397515.1. Classification (NCBI taxonomy): domain Eukaryota; kingdom Metazoa; phylum Chordata; class Aves; order Bucerotiformes; family Upupidae; genus Upupa; species Upupa epops. The sequence goes on along the minus strand of VZRI01010896.1, from coordinate 120,260 downwards.
GTCTTTCTAAGGCTTTTTATTGCACATTTTGCTTCTTAGGTCTTTGACATCATTATGTTTAGGATCAGTTCCTTAAAACACATGGGGAGAAACATCCAAATTCTAGTTGCAAACTCCCAAGCCAACCAAGCCAAGCAATAAACAGTGAAGATCAATGTGAACATCAACTTCACAATTTTCCCAGACTGCAAAAAAAAATTTTCATTTCAAGGAAGAGAAGTTTTGGAAAAAGTATTAACTAAAGCAGTTCAAATTAAATCAAGATAGACATTATGACTTCCCTCAACAGGCTTATTGCATGGCCAGCTTGTATGAGGGGGAACAAAGTGTCATGAACATCTGGTCTGCTTCAATAGGAGTTTTCCCAAGACCCGGTGCTCCGTCTGGTCTCAGGCTGCGAGATCAGTTACAAATCCTTGCTTAGGCTGAGTTCTAGGTGTAGTGTGTTGTGCAGGAACCTGCCCGATACTCATCCACTGCACAAGAACATTACTTCTACATGTTCAGGCAGAGGAGTAAACTAAATGGGAATCAAGGGAACCCTCAAACAGTGTAGAGCTCAAGTTGTCAGGCAGCTACAGGAAGTTTCATGGGACCTAGAAATTAACAAGATACCTGGTGGGAGACACAGGGCTCCCTCTAACAACTCCATACAGGTGAATGCCAAACCAGCATTACCAGTTTGTAAGTGACAATTTTGTTTTCAAAGAGATAAAGTCTGCTCCTAGCAGCTACTTGCAGTGCAAGGTTAACTTAAAAGTAACAGCAATTCTCTTTGAGAGCTCCATCAGAACACACTTCTATTGACAACAGATCAAATGGCACCTCCAAGTATTGCCTGGAATATCACACCCTCCCTAGTTCTAGCACTTGTCAACTTGCATCCTAACTACTCTTCCATGTTCACGTACAATCACTGTTAGATGTTGGATAACAGGAACTGTTTGTGCCATTTTCATTCATGCTCTAGAAGAAGTGTCATTTGTAAGACTACTTCAGGCAGCAGTGCAAGCGAAGTTGGATTAATACCCTCTTCTCCTGGCTTGAATTCAGTGCCTCTGGGTAATGCCAGAACACTGTTTTGTGGTTAGGCCACAAAAGAAGAAATGGGAAGTGGGAGAAAAAAGAAGTTCTAGATTTTATCACATGCTGAGGTGAGGGCTGAAAGCACAGGCTGACTCAGCCTCTCTTCCTTCTGTAACTGAGCTAACATCTTTGATAGGATTGAAAATAAGAGTCCACTACAAAAGAAACCAAGTGTAAATCATTCAGCCCAGCTCTGACTCCAGGGTAAACAGAGCTTTATCTTTATATGACTGTTAACATGTAAATCCTCAAAAGTGACATTCAGGGGAAAGCCAAACCAGCTAACTACTTGGATCTCCTACCATCTCAGAGTAAGGTCGGATGTTGAAAGGAAACACTGTTGCTGCCAGCGCACACAGGAACTCCGGACTCATCCACAAGGAAAAGAGGTCTGGCACGTTGTGATACAAATATCGGAAGAACTGCATCAAAGTGACTGGATATTCTCGAAGCCAGGAGCCCTCTTCCTCTGACTGCCAAGGCTGGGGTGAAAAGCAAACAGCGCATTAGAACAGATGGTGCTATGTGATGAGCACGCATCTCGGAAAAGAGCTGCAGGAAGAGGAGCTACAGGGTCAAATATGCAACCAAACACATTATAAAACATGCAGTCAAACACAATGGGGACACGTGAGCAAAGACGGAGCCAAATGTGATCAACCTTGTGGACAAGATTTGTTCCAGCAGTGCAGAAATAGTGACTGAACATGTGGCCGAGTACATGATTGAGGGTGAAAAGTACATCCAGAACACCTCAAACATGCTCTGGAGCACTTGTCAGAACACACGATGAAACACGTGTCTTAAACACAATGGAAGACACAGTGGCACAGCAGATGGCCTAATATCTGATCAAAGAAGTGACAGAAGATGCATCTGAGCACATCACCAACACATGAAAAGCTGACCCAATGCAATGTGATATGTCTGAGTTTGACAATGTCTGAGGAACACCTGACTAACCACACAACCAAACACACGACTAATCTTGCCTCTAGAATGAGAGACAACTGAGCAAGGCACTGATTTCTATCAAACACCTAAAGCACAGATCATGTGCTTGCCACAGTGACAGGGCAACGTGTGCTAAGAGAACATGTATCCAAGCCATCACATATGTGTGACTGGCCACAACCCAGCATGTCGCCACAAAATCATCACAGAATATTTTAGACTGGACATTACTTCAGAGATACCTAGTTCCAACCCCACTGCCATGGGCAGCAACACCTCTCACCAGACCAGCTTGCCCAGAGCCCCATCCAACACGGGCTTGAATACTTCCAGGGATGGAGCAGACACACTTTTTCCTCAATTTTTCCACAATTTTTCCTGTTCCAGAGCTCAGCACCCTCACAGGGAGGAATTTCTTCCTAAGATCTAATCTAAATCTCCCCTCTTTTAGCTTGAAGGCCAGCTATTTGAATCTCCCCCTTGTCCTGTCACTAGAATCCCTGAGAAAATATTCTTTGTGCAGCTGTCCTGTAGCCCCCTTCAAGTGCTGGAAGGCTGCTCTAAGGTCCCCCGGAACCTTCTCTTCTCCAGACTGAACAGGTGCAACTCCCTCAGCCTGGCTGATTATGTTGAGCTTCTCATGGTGTGGGGGGGTATGTTGGAACTAGATGATTTTTGAGGTCCCTTCCAACCTAAACTGTTCCTAGATTCTATGTTAGCATTTGAGAGACATGCAAGCAGTTCTCCTCAGAGCCTGTCATAACAACGTTACCATCAAAATGCAACAACCAAAGAGGTACTAGTTTTCTAACACCTCATGAGTTTTCAGCAGATAACATTTTACCCCTGAGAAACCAACTGTCGTCACTCTCGATGTTAGATTTAAAGATGAGAGGTTGACACATCTTTCTTGGTTTGTTTTAATCGCAGCNGAAGAAGTTGCTTCTCATATTTATGTGGAACTTCCTCTGTTCCACTTGACACCTGCTGCCCCTTGTCCTATCATTGGGTGACAGTAAGCAGAGCCTGGCTCTTCTCCTGACACCTGCCCCTTCCATATTGATCAACATTAATGGGGTCACCCCTCAGTCTCCTTTTATCCAAGCTTAAGAGACCCAGCTCCTTCAGCCTTTCCTCAGCAGGGAGATGCTCCACTCCCAGCCTTTTTGTGAAAAAACAGCATTACTTTAGTGGCCACTATATTAGTGGCTGCTATTCTACAGATACTGAAAAATAAAGTATCATTGAATAACCTACTGACCATGATGGTTTTCAGTCAAGCATTATGACCCTAACTCTGCCAACTAGGTTTGCCATGACACAAAACCCCAGCTTTTCTAGTTTGGATCTTGACCACACAGCGAACCCCAACAATTCTGCACATTCAAGAATGAGCACAGTTTGTAATGCTTACAGAATTCAGCATGCTCCTCAGCATTCCAAGTAACAAGAAGGCAGCTTCTGTGCAAACACTGTGTATTGATGAGGTAACAGTGCCACAGGAGGCAGGAACTCCAAATATGAATGTCCAAATAGAGTCTAAGTCAAACTGTTAAAGGTGAAAGAAACAGCACATTCATTATTAACAACATATTTAAATATATAAATAAAAATATCTAATGCAAACATTTAGTGTCTTTTTATTACACTTTACTTCTAGTATGACAGGAACTACTCAGATCTATTTTAGGTAGTTTAATTAAGCTCTGATTTAACAAAGCCAGACTGCAACACTCTGTAGTCTCATCTTGACTGTAGCACAATGCTAAATGTGTTGAGCAGTATTTCTCTTCAGAAAACAGGCAGGTAGAATACTTCCCAGTCTGAAATGGTTAGTTTCCAGTCTCCTCCAATAAATAAATGTCAGCACTGCATCCATTGTAAACAGGGGCACCTTGTCAATATGGAGTGTGGCCTTTGTCCACAGAGCACTATCCCAAGTGCTTTATCCTATTCCAGGACTCTGTTGCAGACTGTACAGTATCTACTCATTTACACAGACTCATAACAAGTCCAACATGTTCACTATAAGAACAATAAACATTTTTCAGCACCAACTTTTTCAGCTTCTCTACAAAACCACAGAGAATTTCCAAAATGAAAGCTACCTTGTGTTGTCTGCAATCTTCTGAATTCCCTAATGCAGTGACACCCCACTCTGACAAAAACCAAAGTGATCACACAAAAGCCCCACAACAAAGTAAGAAGTAAAATGCTATGCCCTCTTCAGTGCCCACACCGTGCCAGCTTGAACCATGCTTTTCATCTGGCCCCATAACAGACCAGAAAGACTGACAAAGCAGGCTGCCTTCTACATCCTCCCACAGTTAAGTTGTCCTCCCCCACCCCAAACAGCTCAGCACTAAACACCCCATTGTGACTGTGAGTCAGCTGCAGAGAAGGAGAGAGCCTCAAAATTCCATGAGTTTTTTTCATGACAGACAGAATTACACGTACATCTTACTAAATAACCCCTACCTGGCAACCCCGATTACACTGGCTGCTGCTGACAGGTGCACTGACCTGCAGGTTTTCAGGCAGTTCAGTGACTGGCTGCTGAAGGAAAAGGGCCATGAGGAGAAAATAGAGTGCAGGTACATTAGTGTGCTTCGGGAGGAGGGACTGCAGAATGGGAAAGCCTGGGAAGTGACAAGCATCCCGATTGATCTCCCGGACCGTTGATCTGCCACCGGCACTCCTGCCAACGTTGAATCCTAAGATGGAAAAAAACCCAAATGCCAACAATGTTAACACGGAAATGTCTGGGAAACTCACCCTTACCCTCGAGGTTAACTCCAGGGCACCTTCTCAGAAATTAACACTGCCAGATTGTCACCCCCCCCCGACACAGTTCTGCTCCAGGTGTCTATTTCTCAATCAACAACAAAATGATGTGATTGTCTGAGGGTCCCATATAGGTGACACTGCTCTGTACGGACTGCCTGGTGCTATTGCATGCAGGCACAATCTCTTTCCTGACTGTGACTGTACCTTCAGACATTTAAAAACCACCAAGTTTCTGAAAAAAGGTACTTTGCCTGCGGAAAGGGAAGACTCCCTTTAGTCTCAGCTACAGATTCTACTACCAAGCAGCAATGCCATGGCTAATTTGCTTTCAAAGGTGTCTCAGGGCTATCTTTCGTATCAATTTATCAGCTGGTATGAAGTCACAATGCTATTCTATTATGTGAAGCGCTGGCAGAGGTGCAAGCCTCATCATTTGTGACCCTGCTCCTACCTATGCAGTTCATTTCCTGATTAAAAGCCAGATCTGGGACGGCAGCAGTGATCACACTCAGGTGAGGAAACAGCAGGAAGCTTCTGGATCAGCACAATGAGTCCTCCAGACTGCCAGAGATCAGGTTGTTGTTCTGAGGATCTAACACATTCTTTTTCACCAGAAATTGACTTTTTCAACTGAAAACATCCACCAGGAATCAGACAAATGAAATCTCAGCTACGAAGTTGCAAGTATTCAATCAGTAATTCTGAGAAAAATGCCTGGCACTTGGTTTCAGGAGCCATCACACAGCCGATGGGGTGTCATTTACTACCAAAAAAGCTGGAGTATAACATGAGATTATCTGCCACTATCACTTGATGAGACACAAGTTTAAAAATATCTCTTTGATGCCGGTCTAGCTTGGATTCAATTAAAGAGATGCTATAAGAGAAACAGGAAAACACTATAAATGCTCTCCAAACACGTTTGTAAATCAGTAACTCATTTAGAAAGAGCTTGTTATTGGACATTTCAAGTGGATACTGAATGAACGACAGCCAGTTCCCTAAAATATCACGGGTTTTCAAATTTGAAGGCATATGCACGTACAAAAACGGCTTCCTCAATGAAAAGCAGGGCCTTAATTACAACTAGACAACAGATGCTATCGGATGTGAACAGGAAATATTTACATGTGCAGTAGAGTTTCTGTAAAAAACCCAACATTTTCCTTAACCTTCTTAATTTGTTAATAATGCACAGAACCATCCTGTGTGAGGGCTGTATCACTGGAAATCGCTGGAAACAGACACACTTAGTAGACGGTCTTATTTATGCAAACACTAACAAGACTTCATGAAATCCTTTGACGGATTTCAAGGCAGGAAAGCAGAAAAACACTGGCATTACATTTTAACCTCCCCCTGAAGTAAGATCACTTCAGCTATCATTCACTGACAATAAACCAAGCTGGAAAACTCCACTGCAGAAGGAGATCATATACTGCTGCAACTGTTCCACAACACAGAGGTGGCTCTTTGTGAACTAGTTTTAGGAACTAAATTAAGCTAAATATATTATTCATACCACTACCTTCTCATAAAAGCTCATGAAAGGTTCCCAGTTAATGTCTAATGGGTTGGAGTGGACATTCATCTGAAAAGCAGATAAACCTTGACTACAAAATCACCAGTTCCATGGGAAACTGAACAATCACCGAATGACTTAGATTGGAAGTGATCTAGTTCAAATCTCCCTGCCACAGGCAGGGACAACATTTATAAATTTATCACTGGAGGGAAGATTTGGTTTTTTATCCCATTCTTCATCCCATTTTGACTTGGGCTCAGGATCATATCTTTCACTGTATCTGAACTCTCCAACACTGTCTGACAAAACACTGATGTATTTGTCTTCTTTCTTCTTTGCTTTCTTCCCAAAGTTGGTCATAATCTTGAGCAAATTCAATCCTCTCTTTTACGTTCTGGCGTATGTTTATAGCAGGGTCACTGCCCCTGACTGCACATGACTCACATCAGTTATTTCACACAGTTACAGATACACAAAGTAGCTTCTGTAGCACTAAAGCCTCAGATACTCAGCTCTAGATGATGCGGAGTCATGGAAAGGTGGGATAACTTGTATAACCAAGGCTTCAAGAGCCTGCAGCGAATGTATTTAATAGGAGAGAGTGCAGTGTGAGTGCATGCAGGAGAGGGAGAGGAAAAGAAAGGCTGAGATAACCTGAACACAGAAATTCCTACCAGAGCAGAAATTTGAACTGGTTAGATACAACTGGCACAGAACTGACTAGGAAACGCAGCTCAGTGTATTGCTGCAAGATGCTCTGACTAATCAAAATAAACAATAAGTAAATGGTACTGAAAATTTATGAGCTGAGTATGTAGGTGCTGTGCTACACCTCTGCCTCTAGCTTGGAGGGGCCTTCCCTTGGGACATACTTAACCTTCCTATGATGGGAGCAGAACAAAAGCCATCATTAGCTGCACAGGCTTGCTGCAGGTGATGAGCTAATATGGGTAATGTCAACTCAAGTGTGGCTTTGCAAATCTGCTCCCTTTCATCTAGGACATTAATTTTTTATGGTAAGAACACCACAGCAGAGGTGTCTATCCCAACACAGACAACAGGAACAGAAAGGCTGCATCTGGCAGACAGCATTCATGGATCACCCCCACCTTGGCAAATGTGTGCACACACACACTCACAGAGTCCTTGAGCTGTGAGGAGTTCTCATACCTAGCACAGTACCAATCTTATTGGTCAGGACAGAATCGGTCTGATCGAGCCAGCCTCCTCCACTAAGACCCTCCTTAAATTTGATAAGGATGGGCTGGTTGCTCAACAGGACCACAAGAATTCGCATGGCTGCTGTGACTGTGGTGGGGTGCAGATGTTCCTCCATAAACATCATAATCCAATCAAAACCCAGGGTCTTGACCAGTTCTTCGCAAGCCCTAGATAAAGAGAATACAAAAAATAGAAGTCAGATTTTACAGCATTTACTTTCCTACTAGACAGCAACTACCTAGTGTCTGCAGCTGGGCAAACTGGTGTCCTGCACTGGGCAAACTTCAAGATCAGAGAAAATTCAGACCTCTCAGGGACTTCTTATGTAGGTTTGCTACACAGCAAGGAATGCTGCTCACCAAATCCTATTAAATGGTACACGTACGGTGTATTTGTTTATCAGAAAGGGAAGCTAAACATAGTTCCTGGAACTATTCTACTGCATGAGATTTCTCTAACTGCTGCTTTTGATAGAATTCCTGGAATGCTAAACTGGAAACGTTTGTCTACAAATTACCATTTCTAATCCCATTTGGTGAAATCTGAGTTTGGAAAAGCCTTTTTAATAAACCTGTATTAAAAATGGAGGTTGTTGGGTTTTTATTAAGGGTGAGTGTTTGAAAGAGCCTGCTCTGTTTTCACCCTCCATCTCCTTTACATTTTTCCTTTTAAAGTTGCATTACAAACAGCTTTGGTTTGCATCTCGACCGACACTCAACCACTGCATAACCTACATGTGCTATACAGCTACAGATGCCACCAGCAGACTCAAGGCAGTTGCTTTACAGCTGTATTTTGTCAACATGTAACTTAGCAAGTGTTTCAAAGTCTCTTCACCAACTCACTATATGACTGTAGAACCTCATTAAACTGGACACCATGCTCCCTCACAAGCAATTTTAAGGAACTAAAGGGCATTCTAGGGTCAATTATCCTAGCAATAACTGCTACTGAAGTCATTGGACCCTGATCAAATGAGAAGCTGATTATCCCATTTTTCTAAAAACACAACTCTTTCGACAGACTTTATTTTCTTTACAGACATGCATAAAAGTAATGAGAAAACAGCACCAATAAGGATGTGAGGAGAACAGAGGGTAAACAATTTACTCTCCAGATAAAAAGAAACTTAAAAAAAAGAAGAAATATTCAGGTAGTCTCCCCACTGCAGCCTCCATGTCTCACAGTTTTAAAATCAGCAGTTTTTCAGATCCTATTCTCCTATGAAGTAACTAAAAGAAACAATCTCTCCTCAGATCTACTATGTACTGTCCTCTCCTGCTGATATTTACCTTTGTTCCTAATTTGAAGAGTAAGTTAATGACGGGTTTACATTTTCTTTTTGAAGATGCAAAACCAAAACCAGTTAAAGCAATAAAATATGTGTGTTAATTACACCAGCATCTGCCTACTGCTGTCACTCTTGCTACCACAACGGACCACGTACAACTCAATAGCCAAGCATTGTATTTCTGCTAGCACACCCAAAGACCATTCAGTGCCATCTGGCTACCCCATTCAATAGTTCCTATAAAATTACCCAATTCAACCAGCAAATAGAATGAAGGCTGGATAATTCTTCCTCTTGAAATGAAAAATCGCACCTTTTCTTTACCTCAGCTTTTCCTGTACTTACTGCAAATTAACAGTCGTCTTCTCTTTGGATGAATAGAGAAGTTTCAGAAGGATATCTAAAAGCCTATTTCGCAGGAGAATAAGATTAGCTGAAACAAGTCCTCCAAAATCATCCTCAGTTCCTAAACAGTAAAAAAAGGTAAAAAGAAAAGACAAAATTAGGCTTTTGGAACTCAGGTATTTTACAGTCTACTCATACATTCTGTATGTAAGTAGATGCACCCAGGCTGCAGAGAAGCCATGCTGAAGTGCAGGCCACTTGCTATAGAAATGCTTGGTACCCCATGATCATGACCACACAGCTCTGCGGTGGTATAAGAGTGAGTAAAGGTGATCTGCAGCTTCTCAGGCAATAAGCTAGTCAATCCTGGTGGGAAAAGACAATCAAACGAACTCTCCAGCTCTCCCTCCCCTACAAAACCCCAGAATCTGGTAGTTAGGAAGACCAGATTTTCATATTATTTTAAATAAAAATGTTTAAATCACCACCTGAACAACATGCAAAACCGCAGGCAAATGCATCTCGGGCTGTGGTTAGCCTGGAACAAAACGCAGCACAGCTGGTCTGCAGTGAGCACACCAGTCTGGATCTCTCCAATACACACTTGCTCTTTTACAGTAAAAAGTTCAAATTTAGTCATCTTTGAGATCACAATAAGCAAAAATATTCAGAAGGAACAGAGGAGGAACAGGGGGCTGTTGATGAATGTTCAGATGGCCTTTTTCTTTAGAGAACCAGACCGATAAAACTAACAAGAAAGTAGAAACATGTCTCTTTCACTTGTCCCTTGCAGCAGTATATTCCCAAGAGATGCAGAAGCACAGGATACTTGGGCAGTCCCTTCTAACCCTTAACATCCTCTGTGGGGCTCAAGCAGAGCTGACTGAAACACAGAGGCGGTCACCATATTTCTAGCCCACACCATCACTTACCACTGTCCAGTTTCTCTTCATTGTTTATTTCCATGACTACAAACTTCTCACATACTGCAAATGTGGGCAAAGTGGAAGATATGAACTGTCCAAACCTTGACATACACAGAAAAACATCAATCATTGATATGACAGATGCATTTTCATCTACCAACAATTTACCTTAAATACAAAAACAGAGGGAGACACACAGATCAGACAGCCAAACCCATCGATTGTCTCACGTCAGAAGCTTGAGGAAAATGAACTCCACATAAGGTAACTGGCAAAAAAACAAATTGACCTGTTGTCGTTAACAGCGCAGTCTCCAAGTGTGGGCCTCTGAACATGCCAGGCTTCCAGGAAGGAAGCTGGCAGATACCAACAAGTCCCATCAAAAGGAGTATTAAAGAAAGAAGAACCACACAGCTGAACAAGTATCACACCAGAGACAGCAACTGCCCAACCCTGGTATAACGGTCATGCCTAACTCCTGCTAAAATGTCATGGCTTTCCAGACAAGACAATTATGTTCTACTGAAGGAAAGGAGACAATCTCTTTCCTCTAGAACTAACCTGCAATGCTCCTAGCTAGGGTAAGTTTTCGTGACGTGTACAATAGATTTTGGTTTTGTACTCAGGAAGAACAAGGAGCTCTCTGATGGCCTTAAAGAATCTTTTGACACAGTGATGACTAAGAAAAAAGTCTTAAACTAAATCTTTAATGCAGGAGAGTAATCAAAGCTGCACCTTAACCTGAAGAGTTAATACCCTATCACAAGTAATATTCACTGGCATTTAAGAAAAGTGCTTCCCCTGAGCAAGGGACCTGCAATACAACACCATCATCACATCTCACCTGCAGAACATAGAGCTAGTTCAGTCACTCACAGATACAAGATCAACTATTAATAACCGATTGTTAATATATAATAACACATTAAGAAGATTATTGCCTCTACCTAGGTCAGTCTAGTTCTCAGAGGAAAAAGCTCAGTACCTGAGCGGTTCATGTCACCTACTCCACAGCAGTATGACCATTAGGCATTTCTGACCAAAATCATTGACACAATAAAAACAAGAAAGCCAGAATAATCCCAGCTGTGGGCTACCTGAGCAAGTCATAGCTGCTAGGGAAGCCTTGAAGCAAAAAGCTCAGCACATTACTAATGGCAGCAATAGTAGGCTGGGACAGAGACATATCTCGAAGTGTCAAGAGCAGTCTTGGGATGAGCTGGAACTCCCTCATTAACTTTGCATTCTTTGCTGCTTCGCTGGAAGAAAAAAAGAAAGGAAATGGCAATTTAGAATCAGAGCTCCTCTGAATACTACTTAATCCTGTCATCCTAAACTGGTACCGGCTCATACCTCGACTCAGTGAGAAGCTCGATGAAGTGTTCAAATAACGACAGATGAAGCTCATAGGGTGCATGAAGCCAGACCTGCAATACGGAGTAAACAAGGATCTGTTTTGTATGCAGATACAATTTGACATTAACCCATCAGAAGTTATAAGAGGCTTCAAGGGATTAGAACTGTTCATCTACACAACTGTTTGCCTGGCCACTGCATTCAATAGTTCATTGTGATGCTCTCAGTTGTTTATTCTTCAAATTCAGGGAAGTATTAACTATACTAGTGAAGACAAAAGAAAACCCACATTGGCAGCAAATGTGTTCTCCGTAAAGATATCATGCCAAATCTATTTAAAGAGTTCCACACTATCTGAAATTCCTGTACGAACAAACAGCGCAGAGACTCCAAGGGAGTTGCTGAAGTTTACAAGGCTGATGCAAAATGCTGTCTTACATTTTTCTGGCTTAAGGATTTTCTCTTTGCAAAAATAGCTTCTTATCTTCTGCTACAATGCAACTTGAGCTCTTCCCTACATCTGTAATTCTTTTTTTACCCAGCATTTCCTGCAGTGTTTAAAATTACTGTCTATTAAAAAATGACATAAGTCGTTCAATCAAGAGAAGAAGCAGAAGTTATAAAAGCTAGACAGCAGAGTCACAGCTGCAGATCTTAAAACTGATTTGCTATTGAGTGAAGCATGACAAATCCTTGTGAGCTGGTGTAATCAACAGGCTTAAGCAAAAAGCTGCCTAGATTTAGCTCTTTTTCCCACCTCATCTGCAACAATCAGCACAAAATCTTCTCATTTCCCTCTTTAGCATAAAAGTATGAACAACTGAAGTGAAAGGTCTGGGTCCCCGATTTCTGAACACAGAAATAAATACAAAAGCCCACCGAAGTGTCACTTTGGGCAAAGTTTTCATTCGTGATTCCCAGACTTATTTCTGGCCTATTTTTGAATTGGTTTAGTATCTTCAATGTATTTGTTCTCCAGTTGTTTTTGGCCATCAGGGAACAACAACCAACCAGACAGACATGAACTGAACAGTATGAAATAGGATCTTTTGTACTGTAGCTGCTGTCTGACTGACTATACCCATGGATGGAAACTCTCAGGTGTTTCCTTTACAAGGGAAAAAGATGATAGTACTCTTCAGCAGAATTCAGGCCTTACTGCAAAAGGTGCTGGGCTGTGATTTACACTCCAGTAAACACAGACCTGGAGACCTCTATGACCAATATTTCCCCTTGTAGATGTAATAACTCGTACTAAACCGCTGTTTAACTTTGTGAGCACGAAGGAAGCTTTACTGTCATTTACAAGAACTCCCGCTATACTGAAGAATTTGTGTTCAGACACACACAAACTAATTTCTAGCTTTAACATTACATCTCAACAAAAACAAAAAGAAGAGGAAATGCTGGGGGTGATACATTTCCTCTGTATCAGAAACCCACTAGGGTTAAAAAAATGGGGGCTCGTGTCTGTCCTTTTTAGTTCCTATTTCTTGATATTGGTATTTTCTAGGGTATTGTTAACCTCTGCAAGGGCAGGAGGTTGAAAGCATTAAAGATCACTGAAACAAAGCTAACCAGGGCAAGAAAATGAAACTTTCTCTAGGAATGTCTATGAATTTTTATGGATTTGTTTGGTTTAGTACACAATACTTGCCCTCAGTGTGTGTCAGGAATTGACAGTGTCAAAGCAGCAAATTACAGGCTCTGAGTGTTCTTTACCAGCCTCTATTACACCAGCCTTTCCTTTGGAACTTCCCTGCTTTCCTTGGTTTAGCACAACAAAAACACTGCACAGAATTTTAACTGCCTTACTCTTAACTTTGCAGGAAATGTAGGAAAAAACTTACTCCTATGTGCTCTGTTGAAAGTTTACTGCTGTTTTCATAGAATCATAGAATCCTCATGGCTGGAAAGGACCTCCAGGATCACCAAGTCCACACCTTATCCCAGCACCTACCCAAGCCATAGACCATGGCCTCAAGTGCTCTATCTACTCATTTTTTAAATCCCTCCAGGGATGGGGACTCCACCAGCCCCCCGAGCAGCCTGTTCTAGTCCCCAGCCACTCTCTCAGGAAAGAACTTCTTCCAAAGATCCAATCTAAATCTCCCCTGATGCAGCTTGAGGCCATTTCCCCTTGTCCTAATATTAGGCATTTGGGTAGAAGAGACCAGCACCAGCCTCGCTACAACCTCCTTTTAGGTAGCTGTAGAGACCAATGAGGTCTCCTCTCAGCCTCCTCTTTTCTAAACTAAACAACCCCAGTTCCCTCAGCTGCTCCTCATAAGGGTTGTTTTCCAGTCCTCTCACCAGCTTTGTTACCCTTCTCTGGACCCGCTCCAGCCCCTCAATGTCCTTCTGATACCTGTGGTGCCCAAAACTGGACCTAGTGCTTAAAGTGCAGAGTACAGGGGCACCATCACCTCCCTACTCCTGCTGGTTACACTGTTCCTGATCCAGGTCAGGGTGCTATTTGCCTTCTTGACCATCTGGGCAACCAATACGTCAGGTCCCTTTCCACCAGGCAGCCCTGCAGCCACTCTTCCCCCCAAGCCTCTCAGTACATCTTTCTTGCCTCGACGTATGAATGGCAGTAGAGCGTGGGCTGAAGAAACTGCTGGACAGAAAACTACAGAGTATCTCTTCTGGAGTACCAGAAAGTAGCCATCTATTGCTCCTGCAGCAATTCACGCCACTTCAGCAGGAAGTTATTGATAACCTTGCTGCTCACTTGCTTTACTGTACTATCGAAATGAAACAGTAAGTTCACAGGGTAACAAGCCAGCCTGCTGGTGTGCAGCATGCTATCAGCATCTGGAAATCACTATTCAGCATCACTGCTTTTCTGCACAGCCTTACGTACTTCAAAATCACAGAGTAGATCCTGGAAGGCAGCAGAATTTGGAATAATGGACGTCTCGTGCCCGCTATCCACAGTTCCCACCAAGGAAAAGGTCAGATGGAGTATGTGGCTGTTCAAAAGGGATCGCTTCTTCTTTAACAGCATCGCCAGCAACTTGAACAAGTAAACACAAAAGGAGTTAGTAGCTGTGAACACACAAAGTGCTGCCTAAGCACAAACAGGCATGGAGGGAACATCACTGTCCCTTTTGAAAAGGCCCTTATCTATCCGACAACTGATACTCTTAATGTAAAAGCTTGAGAAAGGCATTAAGGTTGACTAGAAAAGGGACATCCAGGACACCCTCCAGCTGATAAAACACCAGTTTGACACTGCTGCCGGTATGCAGGCCCAGAGGTTTAAGCACATAGAAGCCTATCAGCTCTCTGGTAGTCAGTTCCAGCGGGAAACAGCAGAGGATACTTTCACAGATAGTTGTGTTTCCTAGATATCAGTGTGAACCTGGCAGACTTAAATAAAGCACCCCCAGAGTACCACGTGCACAAGTGAGAGGTGTTCGGGCACTGAAAAAAAGTACCCATGACAACAAAAGCCTGAATGAGCCTGACTTTCTTTTTAATTGCTCTCCTTTGTGGCACTGGCCATGACCATTGACATTGTTCCTCCAGTGCTCACTTCTGCTCTAACCTCTTATAATCTGGGTTGGGAAAGAACCAACTGCCAGACGTACATCACTGTTTCTTAAATTCTGATGCAGACCTGTTACAATTCTCAAGGTAGCTCGGCTTCACCAGCCTCCTTGAAATATTACTCAACAAATGCACAGGTCCGGGACTGTCCCTCAAGACATGCTCTTTGCTGATGTCAGTACACGTTGAATGTGATAATTCACTGACTGCTTATGACGCAAGGAGGCCACCATCTAGCTTTGTTTGGTCAGAGTAAGCCCAAGTCTTCCAAAGGCTCCGTGGGATGATGTGCTGATGTAACCATACTAGCATTACAGCCCCAAACCTCAGCCCAAACTTCCTGTTTCAGTAAAGCAGTCTTCATGAGCAATGTAAAATGCACTGGTCATGCGACGATCTTCTCAACTCAGTCAGTGAAACCTTCTGCACTAACTGACTGCACTGTCCCCATCCCAATGGAGAATTAAGAAGTTTTCAGCTTGAAAGCACAGGGTGTCACCTTCAAAACGATGACTCTGTGTCCACTTATTCAGCTTTCTTCAGGTGTCCCTACCCTCCTCTCTTGCTGCCAGCTCAGGGGCAGATGTTCCCAGGCTTGCAGGAGTGGGTTCACAGTCATGGGAGAAGAATCATCTCAATGCCATCGCTGTGCTCTTCCTTGCTATTAATGGAGGCTCAGTTTCAGTAGAGCAGCTAAACGTGCACAACCGCTTAACAAAACTTTGCCCCTTTCCTTGCAAAGCTTCCTAAGTAATTCATCTATGCTCATTAGGCAAGAGAGCAGTGAACTTCAGAGCAGACACTCAGGTTATCACAACACAAGGAACTTCCATGGAAACTGCTAGGACAGACAATGAAATACAGTGAGCCTGGTCCGTTTGAAGATATTCCTCACATACCTGATAACCTCTGATCCTTTCCATTTCTTTGCTGGCTAGTGGATTGCTCTTTACCACACAGACCAAGGCCTTCACAGCTGCATACAGCCCTTCTACATCTGATGCCATGGCTACAAGTCCCAAAATAGCAGCAGCTCCACCAATGTACTGTAGTGTAGTGGCAACAGGCTTGGGGACAAATGTTCTTACTCCTGAACACATGCAAAGAAAATAAATAGGAATAAAATCTAATTTTTGTAGGAAATCATAGTGGACTCATGCAGGTAATCATCATTCTAGCACTGCCTGAATATGAAAAGAAATCAAGAGAAAAGCAATGACATCTCAGAAGGAAATACAGCACTGGAAAACAGCTGATGACTTCAGGTAACTAAGTGCATTTTCATCATGAGAATTCACGTAAACTGAAACAAGCATCCCATGTTAATAAAAATAAACTATGCCCATAAAATGTAGAAATCCTAAATGCATTTTACAATGTGCGTTCATCAGTGACAGCTTTTGTCTACAAGATCTAAGTTCTTACAGACAATTTCTGATCCCTAATGATTCTAGGTACAAATTTTACAACGTAATCATTCTCAAGTACTCACCCAAATATCCTATCAAAGCTGCCCCGATGGAGCGTGCTGGCCCGTTCAAATGCCCCGCTGAGTTATGCAGCAGTTTCACAGGAGTGGCATTCTCATGGGAAGAAACTGCCAGCTGAAAAACAAAACCCAAGGGAAGAAACAGGGATTAAACAGTTTTTTATGCAAGGCAGAACTTGTATCTTTTTCTCCTGTGACAAGGAGTGAATAGTCTGTAACAGAATACACCTACTCTAGAATGAAGACATGCTCTAAAGTAAAGAAAAATCACTAGTCTCCAAAGTTTAAGGAAAATGAATCTAACTTTAAAAATAATCCCACTGGACCACAGAACGGCTTGGGTTGACAGAGGCCTCTAAAGATCATCTATATCAATCCACCTCCTGTGGGCAGGGACATCTGTCACTATATCAGGTTGCTCAAAGAACCATTCAGCCTGCTCTCAAACACTTTGAGGAAGGAGGCATTTTCTGCTTCTCCAGGCATTCTCTTCCAGTGTCTCACCACTCTCATTATAAAGCTTCAACCTTTTGCCCGATCTAAACCCACTTTTTTTCCAAGTTTAAAACCACTTCTTCTTGTCCTGTCACTACACACCCTGGTCTTTTCTCTTTTTCTATTCCACCTGTACAAACTGAAAGGCTGCATTGAGGTTTCCTCAGATCCACCTCTTTTTCAGGCTGAGCAACCCCAACTGTCTCAGCCTTTTTTCATAGAAGGTCCTTTCAACAAATAATTCACTGACTTTTAAAGTTATTGAAGAAAACTGTAAACAAATACACTGATTTCCAAAGCTGAATCTCATTTGGAGGACTAAGCTGTGTTGTCAGCTTGGTTCATCCGCACCAGCAGAAATCCCAGTCAACTATATCATCTTAATGTCTTTTCAACAGGACTACAACTGCCATCTTCATGAAAAAGATGAACACATGCCCAGAAGGTGCTAAGATACAAAGCTAGCAGTAATTCCAAGAATGCAAATAAAACCTTGGAGTACGATCTCCATCAATTCCTATTTTTGCTAAAAACACTGAAGTCATCCTGGGCAGCTGTTCTAATGAGTACATTACTGCTTCTGGCTGCACAGAGCTAACTGCCTTGAAAGAAGTTAAAGAGGATCAAACACGTAGAACACATTAGCAAATTCCTCAACATACCTGTTTGGCAATGGCTTTGCTATCCAACTTGTTGTAAACCTTCCTTATTTTAGCCACTGTAAATGAAGAAACTGACAGTGCATAGAGTCCAAATGAGACCTTCTCTTCTGGTACCAAAGAAACTGGAGAGGGGTTGATTCCTTCAGACTTTGAATCTTTGCCTTAAAGACAAAATAGAAGTTCATTTCAGTAATAGCACTGTTTATCTCTGCAGTTTGAACAGTAAAATCTGAAGCATTTGCTTATATTGCAGCTTAGACGTAAAAGAAAGGCTTCCATATAGCCAAGATGTGGCACTGCCTTTGCAGACTCGCTTGCTGTGCTAAAAAGTAGGTGATAATAAATAAATCATGGAATAAATCTGCTATTTAAGATAAAAGGGCAGTGCAAAGCAAACATTTCCTTTCAAGAAGGACTACAATGTAATCTGCAATGATTGGCCAAGCAATAGAAGATCTAGTGCTTCTTCATCTAAATTTCTAGAAGGCAACCATTAATCTTGTACTCAGTTTGAGTGCAGTCTAAGGGCTGTTCACTTGCCTTCCCACCTGAAGAAAACCAAAGCAGCCAAAAACCAGAGAAGTCTTTGGCACATCTTCATCTTTGCCTGTGACAACAGGCTTCTGACAATAGTTTGCTAGGAAAAAGACCTTAGAGAATGGTACAAGAGAGACACGACCGAATAAAGACCAAAAGGGCCAGACCTCAAAAAGAATACACAAATGTATCCTTAATGTTTTGTACGGTCTTTTCTCCAAGTGGGTGCTTCTTACCGCTTCACAGCAAACACCATGACTGACAGCTGTCTACAACACTCTGAGAAAGCAGCAAAACTCAGCACCTAAAATAAAACCCCTCAGCTCAACACACAGATTCACATCTGTATCTTCAGTCCAGGTTAAAACCTGCAATCCCAGTGAAACACAATAATGGAATGAAAAGAAAGCATGGAGGCTCTTCACTTAACAGGGAAACAAGCAAGAGGCTGTCTGACATCATCTGGAGGACCAGTTTCTGTCAAGTCTCACTTAAGAGAGTTTCCTAAGTTTTGGTTTCCCCGTAAATGAATTTCTCATTGGATCCTCAGCTCACGTGGATGCTCTGACAACATTCCTCCATTTCAGCAAACAGACAGGAATTCCTTCTCCTGAACTGCTCTCAGGGGAGTGTTTCCAACACTTACAGGGTACAGGGTATCAGGTTTGTCGTTTTGTTTAAACACAAAAAAGTTCTCAGAAGGCAGTAACCCTGCTGACTGAAAACAGGGAACAATCCTTCCACCAGAAGCACTGCAGAGGCAAACAGCATGTCAGACACAAGTGCCCTGCAAGGGACGAGAGTGACAGACTGCAAGGACTCCTCCCTTTGCCAGAATGCCCACAAATAATTAAGGAAAACCAAGCTCAGGCCCAAAAAGGAACATGGCCCTTGATCTGCAGTACACTGCTCCTGAACTACAAGGAAGTGAGCAAAGCCTGTGCAGGAGAAATACACCTCCAGACTGGAAAAAGTGTGCTAAGAAATGAAGAATTCTTTTCAGTTACTGTGGGCTTCATGGTGAGCATGGCCTTAGCACAAAGGCAGCAAGAACTTTACTTTTCAAATGAGAATAACTCCATTCACAGTCATGGAGCTAGTTTGGCTCATTTGGTACTCAACATTCACACACCAGCAGTCAACCGCCTTCTAGGAGAACATACACTGAACTAGCAGGTACCAGACTACTGCCAGATCCGTCCAGCTGTCTTAGCAGCAAGTACAGAACATGTACCCGTACATGACAAAATCCAATTCCTTAAAGGTTTGCATTCAAGATGGACAAGGAAAGCGACCTTCTTTTTCATGATTCTTCCTTTTTCCAGCCTGAACATCATGTAGATTTGGGGGAAGTAGGGCTGTCTGCTACCACTCTAGGAAAGCTTTCCCCATGAAGAGTAAGACTGTATACTCCCTGAATGTACTCTTGCTTTCCTACCATTCTCATCTCTCATCTTTGGCCTTCAGGTGGTTCTGGTTTGTCTCCAGAAGAGCTGGAGAGCATTACAGTCCTCATGGGGAAAGACAGTACAACAACATGACAACCTGGGACAGCACATGATGCTTATTGATGCGTCAGCACCTTCTGACTGCTGACAGCGAGGAGGTACGCTAACGGCACAGGAAAACGGGGAGCTCGACACAGAAAATCTTGCTAGCGACAGCACATTTTACCAGAGCTAATTAAGGATCCATTCTCTGAACATTCAATAATGGGACTATGGACAGATTTCCAACACAGTTATTCACATGGCTTTTGTTGCACTCTCCTGCACGCTGTCCTTTCTCACCTCTTCTGCCAGTAATGGAACCCAGGTCAAGCTGCCATTTGAACTGTACTCACATGGCACGTAGACTGCTTGAAAGCTTCCCACATAATTTGGTCCCAATTCATAAATGGTGCTAACGCCTGGGGCAGGCAAAACTTCCTCCAGGAAGTGCGTAGGGCCCAAGCGCCACACTAGTGAGGAGAGTTGCCGCTGTGCTGGTGGCGTGCCAATATAGGCATAAACGGTGCTGACCACGGGAGGATTGGCAGAACCAGAGCCACTAGGACTACTGTGAATATAGTGAAGCTGTAAGGGAGAAAAACACAGTGAGGTTATTGAGAGAACATAGCTACTGTGTGAGAACAAAGGCAGATCAGCTCAGAAGGGATCTGGGGGTGCTGACAGACCACTGGCTGAAAATGAGCCAGCAATGTGCCCAGGTGGCCAATGGCACGCTGGCTTGTAATAGGAATTATAGGGACAGTAGTAACAGTAGTACTTCGCCCTGGTGAGGCTGAACCTCATGTACTGGGANAATGTGCCCAGGTGGCCAATGGCATGCTGGCTTGTAATAGGAATTATAAGGCCAGTAGTAACAGTAGTACTTGGCCCTGGTGAGGCTGAACCTTAAGTACTGGGGGCAGTCTTGGNGACCACTGGCTGAAAATGAGCCAGCAATGTGCCCAGGTGGCCAATGGCACGCTGGCTTGTAATAGGAATTATAGGGACAGTAGTAACAGTAGTACTTCGCCCTGGTGAGGCTGAACCTCATGTACTGGGAGCAGTCTTGGGCACTGCAGTACAGGAAGGTGCTGGAAAAGGGGCAGAGAAGGGCAAATGTAATGACTAGGGGCCTAGAGAGTAAGTCTTGTGAAAGAAGAACGAGAGTGCTGGGGCTGTTCAACCTGGAGAAGGGGAGGCTGAGGGGAAACCTCACTGCTCTCTACACCTACATGAAGGGAAGCTGGAATGAAACAGGTGTTGGCTTTTTCTCCCTAGGAACTAGTGATAGGACAAGAAGGAATGAGGTTCAGACTTCATCTTAGGTAAAACTTCTCCTCAGAAAGTGGTGAAGCACTGGAACAGGCTGCCCAGGGAGGGGGTGGAGGCATTCAAAAAACAGCTGGATGTGGCACTTCAAGAGGTGGTTAGTGGTTATGGCGGTGTAGGGATGAAGGTTGGACTTGATGATCTTAAGGTCCTTTCCAACCCAAATAATTCAGTGATTTTTACAAACCAGGGAACAAATCAATGACTGCAGTGCAACACACAGTATTTTGACTCCATACATCACAAGTCAGTGAAGAACATCAACCATAAAACAAATCCAAAGATCAGAAGGTGAAAAGAAGAATCAAAAGGCAAAGATGTGTATGGAAACAGGATGAGAACACCAGAGATTTGTACTTAGAAACCAGAGAATGAGGCGGTACCTGAACTCTACAAACACCATGTTTTATGATGGCCATTACTTTTTGCAAAAGCAGTGAAATGATCTCATACACTTATGATGGGTCTCCTTCCTCAGGCAGTGAAAACATGACTTTGGCAGTTGCGCTACTTTGAGGTAAAGCGCACACACAATTGACTCTGATAAGATTTTCAGATTGCAATAAAACAAAGTGAGGAGTATGGCACTGGCCTACACAGTGGCAGTAACAACTTCAAAGGCATTTTCTCTCTCTTTCTATCTCTATCTAATTTCTAATTTAAACTCCAAAGCAGCTTCAACTTATTTCCTTAAGGCCCACACCTTCCAAATGCCAAATACTCTTTGCTTACTGCTACACATCAGGAATAGTTTGTGCTTAGTGGCTGGGCCCCACAGTGCTCCTTACTGCTCCCTGCTTTTCGCCTCCTAGTTTTTACTATCTAACAGCAAAATACTAACCCTTACAACTGCATGTGTTTCATCTTCAGTCAAGTAGTAATCACAGAATCATGGATCATTCACATTAGAAAAGAGCCTTGAGATCATCCAGTCTAACCAATAACCCTACTCTACCAAGTTCATCCCTAGAACAGAACTCTTAAGCACCACACATAAACAATCTTTAAACCCCTCCAGAGATGGACACTCAACCCCCTCCCTGGGCAGCCTGTTCCAAGGCCTGATAAATAATAATAAATTAAAATAATGATAAAATAATGATAAAAAAATTCTATCAGCCAAGATGGCTGAAAAGTAGGAATTGCTATTAACGATTTAGGTTCTCCAGCTGCTTTAACTTGGAACTACCTGACAAGAGAGGAAAAGAGGGTCTGTTAGGACAATGTGCTACTGCAGAGCATGTAATTACCCAACTAACCAGCACTTACAGTAACACACTGGACACCTCCGTGTCTGTTACTGACAATAGGATGCTTGTTTTGGAGTGGCAGGAGGATTGGGAAAGGAATAACCTGAAAACTGGCAGAGCTGTGTTACTCTAATTTCCCTGTTACTCAAAAGTTACATTACATGGTCCTGGGATAAGTCATCTTCAGCTTTTATAGTCCTTCTCATTAATCTAGTCAGCAACATAGCTATGCCACAGCTGCCTCACATTCAATGCCACATGCTCACTTCCCTTTAGCATCACCATTGGTCATGGCTGAGTATTTGTTTTCGTCTCCTCTTAAGAGAACTCAGGCTGGCTCTGAGCTGTGCAGTGAGCAAACAGCCCTTTTTGCAATGCTCCTCATTTTGTGGCTTTTTTGGTTGATTTTAGGGGGAAAGGTGCTTTGGTTTGTTTTCTTCTTGCTTTCTGCGAGGTTTTGTGCCAATCTATGCATGGAGAGAGAGAAATCCCCCCCAACTAGGAAAAAACAATAATTTAAAGACGTATTTTACCTTCACAGTGTTAACAAGCTGTCCATCAAGGTAGAGTGCAGCTGTGCTGTTCTTCAGCATGCCTTTGCTCATGACCAGAACTAGGTGATGCCACTGGCCTTCCACAATGAGGTCGCCACAGCGGAAACGGGCACAACAGGGCAGAATTTCATAAAATGATGATTCCTCACTGAAGTCATCAGCTAAATGAAAAGTACCAGTTAGAGGGCAGCAGCAGCAGCAATGTTCTAAGAAGCCTTGAACAGAAGGAAAATGTCATTTGGCTTTATGCAAAACCATCGACAGCGATTCTTCGAAGCAACCATTCTAGGAAGCACAGAGTTATTACAAATACAATCATCAAGATGCAAATAAAGTGATATGATTAACAAGACTGACTTTAGATTTTCAAATACAAGGACTTATGAATCAGATGAGAGTTTCTGAGGAAGTATTCAGAGCTGATGGTCACAGCTGAACAACCTTAAAATACCTGCACACTAACAGGTAAGTATGGTTCTGGCAGTAGCAACATCAGGGCTCTCCTTCCTTTGCCCTAATTCTTCTCTAAGAAAATTCTCAGGATACTTTGAAGACTTTCAACAATTACCTTTTCCTTCTCTTCTTCCACCTTTCCTTTAACATTTCAGCATTGCTCAAGCTGTTACAAACATTCTCATGCCACCACGCAAGCCACAGAAAGATCTGCTGTTGGTTTTACAGTAGTCAGAAAAAAACAGAATCTCTCCAAACCCAACAGAGCAATTTTCCACTTTTCTCACACCATGGAGAGAATGGTGCCCACACTTCACAGACACTATCCTCACGCTTTTCTCTGCTTCATCACGGTCTCCTCCTCAGACCAATACCTGCTCTGTTGTGGTTCTCTCCTGGGGCCACAGGTGATCTCTGCTCCAGCAGCTGGAGTGCCCCCTATCACGGTTGTGCATCATTTCACCCTCTTTCACATGTCATTTCCCAAGGCCCCACCAGCCTGACTGCTGGGCTCAGCTGTGTCCTGCAGGGGCTCTGCTGCAGAACTGGCTGAAAACCACCATGCCTGGTACAGGGTGGCCCTGGCCTCTTCTCACACAGGTCCATTCTGACCCCCAGCTCCTGGCTACAGACACTTGATGTTCGCTTGCATCTACCTTGCCTGAATGGTGAGGTCACACACAGAAGAAGACACCAGCAAAAGAACTGCCATTCAAAGTGCCTGTGCTGTCATCACACTAACTCACCGTCAAATATGAGACTGAAAGCCTGAGACTCTTTTCCTTGCTAGAAGCTGGATATACAATGTCTAGCTAGTGAGACGCATCAGGCACACACCAGGGTGCTTGTCACTAGAGCCTCAGCACCGTGGCTTCCCTTCTTCCCCTTTTGCAGTTCTATGGAAAAATACTTCCCTGAACAGCTGCTGCTGGGTAGAGCTGCTACTCCCACAGAGCTGCTCTGCTGGCTCAGAGCTGAGACGTTTCTGCCCAAATCAAAAGGAAGTTCACGATCTCTCACCTTCTCTGTTTCAATAATGGAACCACAGTGAGTTGCCCTTTCCCTTACTGTATCAGAGTGGAGCCTGAGTCATAAAGCCCCTGACTTGCTGCTGTGGGGTGAGGCAAGCTGCCCCCACAGATCCACTAGCCACCTTCGCACCAGCAGCAACAGACACAGGAGACAGATGTCTGCCTTCCAGACACAAGGCCAGAGTAACCCATTCCCAGCCTCTCTGTGGGGGCTGCAAACTACAAGCTGCTGACCACCAGGCTCTCAATTTACCCACTGATACACATCAAACATTTCCCAGGCCTTTCTTCACTGATCGGTGATGACTTCCCCTATGAATGTTGAAGTACACTCCAGTTCTCAGCACACAGGTTTTACATTTCTCAAAGGCATCCCTTGACTTTACACCAGAGGATGTGATCAGGTTTGCAGGTGCAATGACTTCTCCATCACGAAGCACAATGACACACACTCTGCTTGAAAGAAAGCCTCCCATCCCTCATCCTCCATTCTGCCCCCACCCAAAAACAGAGATAAGGCTTGACAATTCTCCACCAGGGAATGCTTCAACAGAAAACAGGGGCATTTCAGCTATCGTGTCTTTCTTTATATTGCAGGAAATCACTCTTACCTCAACCACCTGCACAGAGTCAACGCTCAAAAGAAAAATGCTAACAGCAGAGCACTTGCCACTAACTTTCAGATACAAAATCAATCTCAAGTCCTTTTTCTCAGCTAAACACCTTTGAGCATGAACATCTCTCCCAAGAAGGATCCTTAAACCACTCTGTTTATTCTTAGAATAGCCCATCAGAACTCAGTCCCCATGCTGGCAATCTGCCATCCAGGTACTGTAGCTGCTCAGCACTTGGTAATACACCACCAGCTCAGCTGTGGCTGTGACAGGGTGGCACTCCAGTACAGCAGAGTCCCAAGCAACCAAAACGGAGTCTTTGCAGGCAGAGACCTTTGGATCCTCTCTGACAAAGCCTCTTCCAATTCAATCTCTTCTTAAAGTGTTAGATAATGGGGACTTACAAACTGAAATGTCCAATCTATAGTTCCAGTGCAAGTAAAGCAATTAATATGAAGATAAACTTCTTTAATTCTCTCTAACAATTCTGTCTTTTGGGAAAGAAATTGTTGAGATCTCTGCAATTTGTGAGGTTTACTTTCTCCCTTAATAGGATGGGTCTCAGCTCTCAAACTGTAGACTTTGATTCTGACTTCGTATAAGAGAAACTACTGCCATTAGTGATGGAAATGAATGTCCATGTATAATGAAAATAGTCTGACAGACTGCTTCACTTTCACATTTTTTAATAGTAACTGTTTTTCAGTAGGAGACACTGAAAAAGGAGCAGGCACAGATTTTTCAAACCAGCTGTAACCCAGCATGTTGGTTTGGTAAAGAGCTAAGCAGGAAGCATCTGCAGAAGGCTGCCTTGCTTCTTGCAGCTCCTCCACAGCCCTGGGGCATAAAGGTCTGTCAGAACTGACCACCTCTGGAGGCTCTGAGGTAGGAAAAGGCAGGAGATGGGAGATGACTAAGCTTGATGCTCCCAACCTCACTGATAGCTTTCTAACAGATTCACTGGCCTTAGCAGGTTCACTTAGATTTTTGCTGTACAGACACTGAATGAAGCTACAGACTCTCCTGAAAACTCATCACAACATTCAAATGTGAAGCGAATGATGGATTGTCTTGGATGTCTCCAGCACTGGGGCTGTCCAGGTTGAAAAAGCTCTATAACCTCCTGGTTGACTATTTCCAAACTTCTTAAAGCAGACAGTTAACTTCTGCTCCTGAAGAGACATCTAAAATGTACCACAGGAGACAAATAAAAGGCAAAAAGCTTCCAAAACCAACAACTCTCCTTCAAGTCCAGGTAATACCTAGGGCTTTGACAAACTAAAGAATCATTATTTGCAGATATTGAATCTTCTTTGGAAATCATAAAAACTCCTTAATTTCAACATGAAAGTTACATTTTTCTATCATCAAAAGCCATGAGGGGCTGGTGAAGCTGCAAAGAAAGCTCCACCGCACACAACTCTTCTAGATATTAGGTTCTAAATAAACTTGCTGTGGAATAGTAGTGTCAGGGCTAGCTGACGAGAGAACACAACCCTTACCGTAATTTTGAAGCAACTCTTCTTTAGTCGAAACAATCAATGAGCGGTCTTTTGCAGAGAGGACAATAGCAAGGCACACGTAGTGCTGCTCTGAGGAGTTTGCACGTCGCACTACAGTGAGAAGTCTCACGGGATGGTTATTAGGAGGTGTGCTAAAATGTTCAATGCAAAACCAAGTTGAGTAGCTTAAACCAGACGGTGGTGGGAATAATCTCTCACCTAAAAACAAAAAAAAAAGCTTGTTACGTAGCTGTAGTAGCAAGCAGGATTTGTACCTGTTCTCAGATCAGCTCAGTTCATAACAGCTGTGCTTTCCCAATCTTTTCCTTCACTGACTTCAACGTGACTTCTTTCTTTTCTGACTCAAGCTAGGAGGAAAAGTCACAAAACGCTAGCTCCGAGTGGCCTTGTAAAACAAAGTAAGGCAAGAACTGCACACTGTTCCCTCCTATGCTGAAAAAAAGATATCCTCCCTGAAGCTCAGAACAACAGCTTCAGTTCCCTAGACAAAAAAAAAAGTCAAAATGGACCAGACTCTCCAAACCTCCTAGTTTCACCATGACATGCTTCTTCCACAGCTGTGACTTGCTGAAGAAGCCTTTGTGATGATCTTTCCACCACACACCCTGACTCCATCTACCTGAGGGTGGTCCCACTGAACAAAGATCTCACATACAGTCTCACATTAATGATGAGGCTAGAAATGACCTTAAAGATCATCCAGTCCAACCTAAAATCAACCAAGTAAACCTAAACACCTGACATCTCGATCACACCATACTTCAAGTACTGACTAACACTAATTCCATCTTACCTTGGTAAACCTTCAACTTAGTTAAAAAAGGTGTTAAGCCTAAAAACCAAGCAATTGCATTCAAATAAAGCCGCCACACACCAGTTTCCTGCAGGGTAAACACATGTAAAGGACAACAAACCATTCAGATGGGATTTCTGTGGGGATGCTTGGAACCTACACCAGCAATACATTTGGCCAAAAAGGCCACAGTCACAGAATCCCAGAATTATGGAGGTTGAAAAAGCCTTCTTAGCTCATCCAGCCCAGCCTATGACCTAACACCACCGCAACGGCCAGACCAGGGCACTAAGGGCCACAGCCAGGCTGTTCTTAAACACCTCCAGGGGTAGGAACTCCACCACTGCCCTGGGCAGTCCATTCCAGGGTCTGATCACCCTTTTCATGAGGAAGGGCTTTCTAACATCCAACCTAACCTAACCCTTCCCTGGTGCAGCTCCAGATCCTACCCTCTTATCCTGGCACTAGATGCCTGGGAGAAAAGCCCAACCCCCACCCATCTACAAGTTCCCTTCAGGTAGTTGGAGAGAGGGAGATGGTCCTCCCTTAGCCTCCTCCTGTTTCAGTACCGCAGTTCATTCAACGTTGCCTATGCTCTTCACACTACTGCCTCAATTTGTTCTTAATGTATCCAGGCTCTTCACTTGTACGTTTGCATTGATTCCAATTTCAAACACAAGGCTTTCAGCACAAAAGGTTAAAGCAATCACACGAGTGAGCAATGCCCAACACCATACTATTGCTTTGTGGCTAACAAAGGAATAGAGAGAACTAAACATGTTATCACTGCTAGCAGTCATACTCAAGTACATACCAGTTCCAATTCCGCTGACCACTGCACCGTCAACGAGTCCTGTTGTAACCGCATTGTTGGTAGGTGCGTTATGGGGAGCCAGGCTTGGCAGGAACAGGCACCTGTCAAAGAGAGCAGTAACACACCAGTTTATGGAAGGCAGTACAATCAGAGATCAGTACAAACAGTGTATCACCCCTTTACCCGAAAAGTGGAAACGAATCAGCAAGATTTCTCTTTGTGAGGCTGTGCAAAGATCTTTGGCAGCACATGTCTCTGGTCCAAAAGCACAGGACTTAAACTCACACAGCTCCAAAGTTAAGGTACTTCCTTGTGGGCAGCCAGGACTCACTGCAGCCTTTGATGTTTAGGACTTGCAAAGAGACTGGATTAGCTAAATATTCAAAGGCCTTGGTAACTGCATACTTCAGTGTTCTTATGTATGTGCAGTCACGTAGCACCAAACTAGCTACCTTTGGTCCTTACATGAGGCACCACTGCTGTGAACACAATGGAACCAGATATATGGAGAACCTCCATCAGTACTGACAGATTCGAAGAACCCAGACAGAGTCAGTGACCAGCCTACCAAAAGTGAAGTGATTCCATAAAGAAGTTGAGCTTCCAGTTTGTATAACAGGCCTATCAAAGGCAAAGGAACAGCTCTTCCCCTCACCGAAGCAAGATCAATTTGGTGATATTTACGCTTGACCAGACTGGATTAAGCACTCTAGCTAAGTTACCTGACAGAGCTGGGAGTTGCTCTGTTCTCACATAATCTATAAAGAGTTAACTTGATCAACCATCTGGAAAGCAACAACAGTCCATGGTTCTGTTCACTACCATCTTCCTTCTGATTACAGTTCTCATTACATACCTCTTCCTCCCTCTTGAAAACGTTCCTCTCTGGGTGAATTCCCCATGCTCAACGAGGTCACAAGCACATTCTTTCTAAGCAGATAATCTGAAAAGGTCTGTCGACTCTTGAGTTTGTGAAACACCCTGGCACTTCAAAACAGACCAAACATTTCTAGATATTTTTTTTATCATCACAGTGGCCTTTTTAGCTGACTTGTTGAAATGACAAGAAATCACAGCTTTGTGGACTGCTTTTTGTCTTTTGGCAATCCAGTCAAGGTTTTTAAGCTCTTAACTAATCCTGACAAATCACTTATTATTCAAGGTGTCAGTCACAGCTGTCTGTCTTGTAGGTACTTCACAGTGCTGTCCTCCCTGAGACAATGCCTCTCAGCCTATCTGCAAGCCTCCACCTATGGACTAGTCCACAGGTCTAGGTTTTTAGAGTAATATTTGAGATATTTACTGCATAGCACAGAGCAAAATGAACGGTTTGAGGGGCTTCTTTAGTCCATTTTTACCAACAAAAAGATAAAATCATTTCCTTAAAGGGATTCTGGGAACAGTATATTTTCAGCTTCTGAACCCTCAGGTTAAACCAGACTCAATGATTTTCATAAAGTACCTCATTCAGAAGGTGCTTAATTAGAGAAATAAAGTAAGTGAAGGTGATAAGGCCTGCTAAGAGAAAAACAGTAATTCATCATTATATTTGGGCTACACCTCCTGTTAGAAACAACTTCTACCCAGTTATTTGGACTCGTCATAGAATCATGCAGAACCACAGAATTATCAAGGCTGGAAAAGCCCTCTGAATTCATCCAGCTCAGCCCATGACCTGACATTCTCACAGTGGCCAGACCAGGGCACTAAAAGCCACAGCCAATCTGCCCTTAAACACCTCCAGGGATGGGGACTCAACCACTGCTCTGAGCAGTCTATTCTGATGCCTGGTCACCCCTTCTGTGAGGAAGGGCTTCCTAACATCCAACCTACAGCTGCCTTCTCTGCCTTACTTGTATTTTTGATTTGAGCACTTCCATATTGCTAAGTTCTTCAACAGTGTGAAGTGGCTTTCAGAGCATCTGGGTCATCCAAATGTCACTACTATATCCCAGCAACTAATGCATTTCTGCAAGGGTATGTCAGCTTTGTTTTAAATGGTATGTGAAATCCAGAACTGAGAGAATACTATCAATGTACTGGAGATGGGCAGACAAGGGCAACTGGAATGACTAGGGGCCTAGAGAGTAAATCATGTGAAAAGAGGATGAGGGAGCTGGGGCTGTTCAGCCTGGAGAAGAGGTTGAGGAGAGATCTCATTGCTCTCTACAATTAACTGAAGGGAGGTTGGAGTGAGGCAGGTGTTAGCCTCTTCTCCCTAGGGACTAGGGATAGGACAAGAGGAAATGGGGTTAAGTTGTGCCAGGGGAGGTTAAGATTGGATCGTAGGAAAAACTTCTTCCCAGAAAGAGTGGTGAAGCACTGAAACAGGCTGCCCAGGGAGAGGGTGGAGACAGCATCCCTGGAGAGGTTCAAAAAACAGCTGGATGTGGCACTTCAAGAATTGGTTTACTGGTTACGGTGGTGTAGGGATGAAGGTTGGACTTGATGATCTTAAGGCCCTTTCCAACCCCAATGACTTTGTGTGACTCCGTAACTCTTAGATACAGACTTATTTCTGTCTTCACACATGGCAAGTGAGCATTTGGTTACAAGGCATTACTGAATGACAGAGTGTGCTTTGGAACATGCATTTCTTTTAAGAGTTCATTTCGTTCTTGTATGCAAAGAGTCCATGAAGAATGACAAGTATTTCTTCAGAAGAAGAAACCATGAAAATGTTGCAGTCTGCCTCATGTTCTATGAGAGCATTGTAGGACCTTACCCAAATCCTTCAAGAGACGTGTCAAATTCAATGAATGCTGGTGTAACCGATGATCCGTGAAGCCTGATATCATGCGGGGTTGTCATGGAGACCAAACACTTCACTCTCGTCAGGGGTACTGTGCTCCCTTCTGCTGGCTTGAGCAGGCTCTTGCTTATCCGATAGTGACTGTCTTCGTGCAAACTGAAGACGCTGTCAGAAGTCAGCCCTTCCATTGAGGTAACCATGCTATCTGCAGTAGAAGCCAAGAAACAACAGCATTGCTAAAGGGAAGTGTTTTCAGATTATTTATGTGGACTGTTGAAGTACTGCTTCCAATGCCGAAGGTGAACTGTGAACTGCCAATCATCAGTGACTAGTTCAGCCTCTCAGAAGATTAGAAGTTGGGGAGTATCACTCTCATTATAGAAATGTTCAGCTGGGGCAGCGACTTGAAAATCTCAGCCAAGATATCACAGAAAGTCTGTGGAGCCAAGGGGCTGAGCCATGAGGCCATCCCATCACATCACATGGGTGAAGTGTCCCTATCACAGTAGCTCTGTTCCAGATGCGTTCCTGCTACCCAACTGACAGGGGGAAAACTCTGCTTCATATTTTTCAGATGCAGTAACTCTGAGCTATGAAGTCTCAGACCTTTCAATAAGCAGAAAGGCTCCATAAGCTTAGTGTAGGGAATTCTAACCTAACTGGTGGTATTCAGATGCTAGCTTTGCCTTCTCTTTCCTAAGTTAAAAGCTTATCAGACTCCAATGTTCCCCATTTTCACTGTTCTCTTTCTCAAACGGTAATACCCTATTAAACATCAAATAAATAAAGTGTTGCTGTAGACATAAGTTGAATTTCTTTCTCCTATTTTTGGAATGCACTGAACCTCATGAATGTTATTTCATTATTTAATGCTTGTAACTCAGTACCATCCAGGATACTTTCTATTTCCTTTTAAACAATTCAAACATTTTGACAAAGGTATTTTTCACTAAGACTGACTCGACATATAGATACAAGCATCACATGCTTTGGAAACATCCATCACCTCTCCCTATGACCATTTACTGACACAAACCACTACTCCCAAGCCCTACAATCCAGAAGAGAGGTTTGGATTGGCTGGAGGAATCCACTGATTACAGACATCCAGCACAGACTATGAGATGGATTCATTAGAAGGCTGGAAATCAGATGCAACGACAGCATGAAAATCAGAGTGGATGAAGAATTGCTGATAGAACGTGAAGCGTTCTGCCAGATGGGTGATCCTCCATGACAAAACACCACAAAGCTACAAGGAACATTTCCACTGCACACGAGTGTGTATGTACATGTATTGAACTAGGGAATGTCCTATCAAAACATGCTGCCCACAGGGTTATTTCCAGGGCTATCACTGAAACCAAGTTGCTTTAAATACTTAGGAGTGTGTGTTCCAACTCCAAATTCTACTTCTTTGAAAGAGAAAACTATGCAATTGAGATTCTACCAGATTGGGTAATTTGTGTTTTGTGGTTTTTGGGGAGTTTTAAAATTCTCTCTCATTATCAATGGCATCAGGTTCTTGAGTCCAGCTGAAATAAACAGAATAATGTTTAAGTGTAGGAATTTCAGTTATTTTATCTGATACCTTAAGCAACCCATGAGAGACACTAGAGAGATTTAATGAGACATGAAGTGTTTAGGAAAGTATGAGTAAAATAGTTTCTTACTGTTAAATAACTTCTACTTATAATCTAGTAAAGCTTTCAATTACTCTCATGTTCAACGATTACTCTTCCTAGCAGTTAGAATTACCTCACAGGACAGATATTAAACACAAGTACTAAATTCCCTCTGCTTTCAGAACTTTTTCCAGTCAAACTGTTCTGCTGATTTCACACTCATGAGACGATAGAGCAAAGACAGTTTTTTTACAGATGTTTATCTACAAATGTTCTGTAAAAGCACCAGTGAAACATTCTTTACATAAATTTCCAGCACTTCAGCACCTACTTCTCATTTCTGGTTCAAAGCTCAGTGAACTGGGTTTGTGCACTCGATACTGTTTCAACAGCTTTTTGTCCCAAGCTCCACAGTTCAAAGGATTTCCCAAGCGTAAAAATTCCCTAAGAAAGAGGGGAAAAAAAAGATTTACAAATCATTGCATCTATTTCTTTGCCTAAAATGTCACCAAATCTAAAAATATTTTGAAAAAAGACATTAATAGTCAACTTTTAACTACAAAAATGAATAAACGCCACATAATTACATGGAACACATTTGATCCATTCAAAACTACTGGAAGTTTTGGACACACGCTCTGCAAAGCTGACAATTATTTTAACTCATCAAACTGTGACAACAATGCTCCAAGTTCCCTTCTATTAATTCCGAAGACTTGGCAGGAGGCTGCTGCATCCTCTAGGAAAACATCCAGATACTCACTGATCCACATTCAGCAAGCTGAATGTGTCTGGAAAGGCAGATCAGAGGTTGGATTGAGAAACAACCTCAGCTTTGTTTTATCCAGGTGTTCTCTTTGGCTGCTGGATTGTTACACTGCTATCAGCATCTCAATCCGTAGATAACCACAGTGTCTCTATCTGCAGCTATGAAAGCTATGGCTATCTATACTTAGGGATGCTTCAGACCCCGTGATGCAGCTACAAGCAAACCTGCTCCTTGCACAATCATTTCTGACACAGCCGCATGTTCCTGAAGGGAACCAAGCAACTGTCCCGGCTGCAGCTCTGCCAGCCAGTGATTCAGAAAAGATAATACAACTGAGCTCCTTATTCCAGCTGAGATCACAGCATCAAAGGCTGGAAGGAACCTTTAAAGATCCTCTAGTCCAACTGCTCTTCTGTGGGTTGGGCAATCTTTCACTGAACAAAACCCTATCCAACCTGAGCTTGAACATTTGCAACAGGGCATGCACAACTTCTCTGGGCAACCTCTTCCAGCATCTCACTGCCCTCACTGTAATAAACAGTCTTCCTAATGTTCTAACTAAATTCAGCCTCTTTCAGTCTAAAATTCTTCCCTGGTCCTGTCATTACAGGCCCTGGTAAAACGCCTCCATCATTCCCGTAAATCCCCTTTTTGTATTGAAAGGCTGCAAGAAGTTGACCCTACAATCTTATAAGCAATCCTCATACAACTGCAGGGGTATTGAACAAGCAGTTCAGAACACGCTCGTGATGTTTTCCAGCTTGCTTGTCTGCCACTAGCACAGACGTACAGACCTACCTGCACTACCATGTAAAAGGTCAGCTATTTAAAGCTACTGATCCCCAGGTATTTCCAGATACCATTCCAGCATTTCCTTCACACAAACGGAAGTTCTAAATACAACCTGTAGCCTAAAGCTTTTCCAGTTTGAGGTATTTAACCATTGCCCAAGAGAGTCCAGGAATCCATTCTTTCTGAGGACCTAGCCAGGCAGGGCAGTTTTGGTAGCCTCTCAAGATTTGCAGGAGAAAAGCCAGCGTTTCACTTCAATACAACCTCTGTGAAAATTATCCACACGTTTCCTCACTCCACATTTCTCCCTCTTCCCCTGTCCTCCAAATCCCAAGGTCTCCAAGGTTACATGTTGAGAAGCAGGACAGTCTATCTGATGAGAAATAAACTGGGACCCTGTGCAGTCACTACCACACAAGGTCACTCATGCTGTATACCAACATGAGCCATTCACAGCTAGCCAGCGAAGGTGCAGGCAGCAGGGCTTAGCTCAGCTGGGCTTCAGTGCTCTCTTTCTGACCTCAACACCATCGGCTGCAGTGCCTGGGAAGCCAGCCTTTCAAACATCCTTTGGAGGGGTGGGTGCAGCAAGTGGTCCTCATCAGACAGAGCAGCACTGCATCGTTGTAGAAGCCGTGCGTGCAGGCCAGCTTCACACATGACTTGCTGGTTCCTCTCTGTGTGTACTAGAGACTGCAGGATGTTGGCCACTGCCAGCTGGAGATCCAATGCATGCTAAAAAACACAAGAGTGTGTGACTTGAGAAGATGCAAACTGCAAAGGCAAATACAAAATGAGTCCTTATGAAAAGTGAAAAGGAAACTACCATCAGTAATAAATACACAAAAGACCCCGTACTTGAGCACATGCGTGTGTGTGTGTGTGTGTTGGGGGGTGCAGGCATGTGTGTGAACCAGAGCTTCCATCTCTTTATGGAAAAGGGTAAGTTATGTGAAGGATTACCATGACGACTGAAAAGAAAAACACTGTAGGTAGAGAAGGTTTATTTTCTTTTCCCTTTTTCAGCAGCAGAAGTGAGTCAGTTCAGAAGTTCTACATGCTCAGTATACCAAGAACTTCTATTTTTGTGACTGCTAAGCTATTCCTAGTAACTTAACACAAAACCACAAAATCATTTAGGTTGGAAAAGTCCTTTAAAATCATTGAATCCAACCCTAAACTTCAAGCTGCCAAGTCCACCACTAAACCGTATCACTGATGAAGATATCATGCACGGGCACAGGTTGCCCAAGGAGGCTGTGATTGCTCCACCCTTGGAAGTGTTGAACGTCAGGTTGGATGGGGCTCTGGGCAACCCGGTCTGGTGAGAGGTGTTGCTGCCCATGGCAGGGGGGTTGGAACTAGGTGATCTCCTTCCAACCTAAACCATTCTATTTTTCTACGGTATGAAACAGAACTGGTGCCAATACGGAGCCCTAGGGAACATCACTTGTGACTGGCTGGCAACTGAATTTACCTCCATTCACCATCACTCTTTGGGCCTGGACATCCAGCTCATTTTTTTGAGTCCACCTGTCCAAATCACAAGCACCCAGTTTTTCCAGGAGAATGCTGCAGGAAATGGTGTCAAAGGCTTTACAGAAGTCCAGTAGACTACATTCTTGTCAGAGAAGATCAGAGTAGTCAACGAGGACATGCTTGTTATAAATCCCTATTGACAGGGTCTAATCATCTGGTTGTGCTGTACACGCCAAGTGACAACACCCAAGATTATTTACTCCAGAACCTTCCCTGACACCAAAGTCAGATTGCCAGGCCTGTAATTCCCCAGATTTTCCTTCCAACACTCCTTGCAGATAGATGCCACAATTGGTCCACTCAGCTAGGACCTCCCCTGTGAGCCAGGACTGTTGGTAAACCACAGAATCACACACACTGGAAAAGACTTTGAAGATCATTGAATCTAACCATGAACCAAACCGTCCCAAGGCCACCTCTAAACCCTATCCCTAAGCTCCAGATTTACATGACCTCTAAAGTCATCCAGGGATAACGATTCAACTCCCTTGCTGAGCAGCCTGTTCCGATGCCTGATGATCCTATCAATAGGAACAACAGGATCTAATCTAACCCTAAACTAACTGTGGAATCTAAACTTCCTCTGGAGCAACTTGAGGCCATTTCCTCTTGTCCTATTGCTTGTCACTTGTGAGAAGAGACCCCACCTCCATAGAACCTCCTGTCAGGCAGCAATAAGGTCTCCTCTCAGCCTCCTCCTCTCCAAACTAACCAGCCCCAGCTCCCTCAGCTGCTCCTCATAAGGATTGTTTTCCAGACCATTTGCCAAGCTTGATGCCCTTCTTTGGACCCACTCTGGCAACTTGATGTCTGATGGAAAGTGGCTTGGTGAGCCCTTTTGCCATCTCCTACCCAGCCCAACAGACCTGTGTGTGTCTAAGTGGTGCGGCAGTTCAACAACCATTTCCCCTTGGATTATGGAGGCTTCGTTCTGCTCCTCATCATCCCAACCTCTAAAAAGTTTAAGATCTATGCAACACAACTGTCTCAATAATGCACTGAAGACAGAAAATGCCAAACGTATCACCGGTAAAGGACAAGAAAGAATTCTTGTAAGCTTTCAGTTTGGGTTTTTTTAAATGAACATTACTGTTCAGAGAAAACATCTCAAACAAAGCCATTTAAGGGACTTCAAATACTGTCCAGCAAAGTGCAGGCAGTACAATTCTGGCCAATGGGCTTAGTCACAAGTGATGCCTCCCGGGGCTCAGTATTAGGACCACTGGTGTTTTAGCATCTTTGGCAATGATCTTGATGAGGAAACAGGCTCCACCACCAGTAAATCTGAAGATGACACCAAGCTGGATGGGAGTGTTGTAATGCTTGACAGTGGAAAGGCTTTGCAGAGACACCTTGACAGACTGGATTGATGGGCCAAAGTCAAGGGTCTGTCCTTCAACAACAGCAAGTCCTGCACTTGTGCCACAACAACTCCCTGCAGCGCTACAGGCTTGGGACACTGTGGCTGGAGAGTGGTCTAGCTGAGAGGGACATGGGGGTTCTAATCGACAAGTGGCTGAACATGAGCCAGCAGTGTGCCCAGGTGACCAAGAGCATCCTAGCTTGTATCAGAAATAGTGTGGCCAGCAGTAGGGAGGTGACTGTCCCCCTGTACTGGGAACTGTTGAGGCCTCATCTCATGTACTGGGTTCAGTTTTGGGTCCCTCACTTCAAGAAAGACATTGATGGTCTGGAACAGGNGGAACGGGTCCAGAGAAAGGCAACAAGGCTATGAAAGGGCCTGAGGAATAAATCTGGTGAGGAGTGGCTGACATAACTGGGGCTGTTTAGTCTGGAGAGGCTGAGGGGAGACCTGAAAGAATGGTGTAGAGAGGTGGCTGCTGGTCTCTTCTCACAGGTCATTAGTTACAGAACAAGAGGGAAAGGCCTCAAGCTGCACCAGGGGAGGGTTAGGCTGGACAGTAGGAACAATTTTCTCACAGCACATGTAGTCAGACATTGAAACAGGCTGCCTAGGGAGGGGGCTGAGTCACCATCCCTGGAGGTGTTTAAAGGTCATTTAGTTGTAGTGTTGGGGGATACAGGTTAGAGGTGAACTTGGCAGAGTTGGATTAATGGTTTGACTTGATCTCAAGGGCCTTTTTCAACCTGGATGATTCCATGATTCTATTTCAAACAGCATATTACACCAAGCTATCTTGTTCAATTCCATGTCATCCTTAACTAAGCATTAACAACGGGTACATCAGGAAAAAGATGAAATAATTACAGCGCGTGGAAACTTAGTAGATGGCCACTTCAGACATGGTTTCACGTTTACATTGTTGCCAGGATTTTGAAAAAGCCGCACAAAAGAAAGAAACTGTTCTATTTCCTAGGCTATCAGACCTCTATGTTACCAGTCACTCAAGTCTGTGAGGTGTATTAATGTCTCAGCACAAAACAAGAGGGCATCATCAGTTTTCCTGTTTCCCACAGCCATCCCTTTCCCCAGTCACTCTCAAAGCTTAAGACATCAGAACCCTACCTCTGGATGTGTAGCTGATCCAACAGAGGCCAGAAGGTCCAGCATTGCAAGCATAGCACCAGGGTGGATAATGACCGCATCAGAGCTCTGTAAGGACGTGGGGCCTGTCTGGAGTTTTACGTCAGGTGTGTTTTTCTGAGGGCAAACAGGAGGTGTTGAAATGGAATGATATGTATGCCTAGAGGACAGAAAACAGGCCATGGTTACAGCACCCATCCATCACAAGCTCTGCATCTTTCAAACAGCTGGAATGTTGAACTGGCCTACAAATGTTACTCCCTTTCCTTGCTCTTCCCTCAGATCAAGTGCTTCCCTGTTCTCAAACCTGTTGGACACACTTCCCCAAAGGCAGGATGGAATGGCTTCAGTTCCTTGACTGTATTTGAAGTCAGAATTATTTTCCTCAGGTGCTACACAGTTTGAGAATCATAAGATTGTCTTTACTGCCTCCCTCTTTTCATTCCCCTTGCAGTGGCAATGCACAATGACTGCAGCACATAAGCTACCATTGCTTCTGTTCTGGGGGATGAGTTCAGCTCTGAGTAGGTTTCTCTTCATTTGTTTTTCATTAACAACTGGTTGTAAAATATGCTATCACCAAACTCCTGGCAATCTCTAATTACCCTAAAGGAACAGACATTTGCTCTTGGTGTATGTTCATGCCGGCAGTCCGTATGGGCTCAGTCTGCCTAGGACTGCTGCTGCAATTTAGTTGTATATTAAGCTGATCCAGGGAAAAAGAGGCTGTGACACACTAACTTAGAGGCAACCATTTGTGCTGAGAGCTGTAGACACATTCCTCACTGAAACCATTGGAGGTGTCAGCTTGACACCACTAAGATTCAACACACAACAGCATGAGCATCTCACTGAATATATGCTTTTAATATAGCTTGAAAGGCTCATGCTCACCACAGAAAACCCAACAAAACCAACCCTAGCATACTCCTACAGCATTTGTCATATATGCTTACACATAAGAAATCAAACTTCATGGAACATTTTCTCTTGAAGATAAAACATTGCCTACTGTTTTATATTAAATGAGTCCAGCTACAGATTCTTATCTTCCTGCTAAATGAGTTGCAACAGGCATTTCCTCTCAAATCAAGAGAGTTAGTTAAGCCTTAACAGAACTAATGCTCAAGTGACTTGCTGTGCCTCACCCAGTGGGCATGACCAGCACAGAAATCTTTTCTTCCTGGAGAAACAGGAAAGCTGCAGCACAGTTGCATCTCATACATGTACAGAGCTCAGCAACATTATTTAGCCTAGGGCAGGACATTAGGAAACCCAGCACAAACTTCTTGTGCTGGCTGCAAAACGGACTGGATAAATAACGTTTCAACAACAGTGTTCCTATTGAAAAGACTCACAGCAGATCAACAACAACTGGGCATCCAAACAATCCCAGAGCACTTCCCAGAAGTCAGTTTTTGAAGAAACACAAAATTACTCATGCCTTCCTGTTGTAGTTTGTAAATCTCCAATTTTTCAGGTGTTGATTTTAGTGCTTTTATGCAGAAAGAGCATTTTAATTTGAAGCAAGAAAATAGCTTTCTCATCTCTGGGTCAGTGTCCTGACCCTGAAGGTGACTGGTGAACAGAGTCTATAAAAAGGAGTGGATTTTCTGATTTCTGCCCCTTCTTCTCCTATCTCTTGTAAGACACAGAACTCTGCTGGGCTGAGGCAGCCTCCCCACCTCAGAAGGTGGATGGGAGGCGGGCAAGGCCCAGCCACCGCAGCTCTGCCACCCCAGGGAGTGAGGGAGCAGCCACAACACCTCCTTCCATGGAGGCTGGAACACGGAAGGAGTGGAGACCTTAGACTGTAG
>VZRI01010896.1:63886-80171 GCA_013397515.1 Upupa epops | reverse complement strand
TGCAAGAGGACCAGAAAAGGAACTTCTCCACAAGCATCACAACGTGGATGGAAGGGATGGGTGAATGCACCCTCTCGTTAGTGTTAGTGTACGCTCTCCTTATCTAGGGCTCTCATCTGAAGCCAAAACTCAATGTTTAGCTGTCTCCCATTTCTCTCAGTGTTTTTGATGGTATTCTAATACAGTTTCTATTTTACTTTTTTTGATTCTTTTACTTAGAGGTTTTTCCTTTTCTTATTGGCGATGGGTTCAATAAACTCTTTTCTTTTTAGCAAAGTTGCTTCATTGCCTGTGGAATTTTCAGTGAGAGCTGGTTGATGTGCCTGAATTGCAGACACCAACCCAGAAGCAATCTAGACCTTCATTCTAACCAAGGATACTTCCTCATTCAGCTAATGCTCACACCAAAAATGAAACAGGATGGCAATTCGATTGTAATCAATCACTAGAAAAAAAATCTGCCTAAATAAATTTGTCCTTTATGAACTCTCTAACCATCCATTTCCTAAACTTCTCTGGCAGACCTACTAACTGAAGTATCTGTCAGGCAGTGGATGGCTTCCCAGCCTCCTTTTAAAATTAAAAGCATTAAGTACAGCAGAACAATCGCTAATACTACCATACAGAGATGTTATCCTAACCCTCTTCTCTATCCTGATGCAGAGACTGAGACACAGGCAACTGTTTCTCCGCACTGCTTCTCATCTGAAGAACACTGCTACATTTAGTATCCCAATGCAAGTTGCATAGGACAACCCTTTAAAAACTAAATGCCCATTTGTATATACAAATGCTCTTAAATCACCAAACCTTCTGGAGGATTAAGTTTCTGTCCACTTGAAAGCCCAACCTTTACCTCCAAGCAACCCGATCTGAGCAAGCTGTGAGGTTGTAGCATGGTAGTACAGGGAGATCCTAATAAGAACTCCAGCCATTTCTCAGTGTGATTGCTCTGCTTTAAAAGCTGAGCAGTCTCTCAGTTATGTGTTTTCTGCAGAAAAGTTTGGATTTGAAAAGCTTGAAAAGTTTCTGTTCCCCGTCTTCTCCTTCTTTCCCCATTGATAACTTCTGCCTTCTTCTCCACCTTGGACTATTCAGAGCTGCACACGGCTGCTGAGATAAAATGTTTACTGCTTTGAGAAAGAATTTATGGCAGCAGGAACTGTCAAGGTCTACTAACTGATCCTTGTTTGCTTGCAGAGGCTGCCAGAATTTCTGAACTGGAGAGATTTATGAAGCCTGGGACTGACTTTTAAAATGTCCACAGACGCCGAGATTTTGGAAGACAGACAAAGGTCGCAATTTCAAATGAAGATGTTCTGGACATTTTTAATCTCAGTACAATGTAAAAGCATGTGATGAACTCCGTATGTCTGTATCACATGTGGGGTTTTTCTCTGTTGCGTCCTGCAGGCAGTGAATTAAAATGTCTTGGTGCCTTCTCCAACTGCAGTCAGTTGTTTCACTGCCGGCAGATCAGTCAGTGGGTTTGTTAAACCCTCCCTTTGTGTCTGATGCTTTAGCTGAAAGCTCTTGGCTAAAATACAGCTGGGGTCTCTAACCCCCAACATTAATGGTTCCCAAGTGGGAGGAATGGGGTTCAAAGTGGACCCACTACACAATGGCCCTCCAAGGTGGGACAAGGATCCATGACAGTGATTTATGAACAAACGTGTGCCCCTGATCTCAAACAGAGCAGACTTCAGCATCATCCAACAAACTGCAGAGGGATACAGCCAAGAGAAGGCAACTTGCTTTTCTGTCTCCAGTCTTAGAAGAAGTTACAGCCTTAAAGCAAATCCTATTTAAAGTTTTTCACACAATTTAAAAATACATTCTATATTTAGTTTTTTCCACATAAAGAGTACTTCTATCAAAACACAGGCAAAAATAAGCTCCAAAAGATTTCTCTAGACAGGGAAAATAAAACAGATCTATGAAATCCTGCCAAAGTATTCACTGACTGTTAAAGGTCTACAGGTCAGTGCAGAACCTGCAAGAACTGACCGGTGCCATGCTTTGACAGTCTTTGTATGACCCCTTCAAGGGGGGGGAAATGAAGAAGTGGCCAGTGGATAAAGCAGCGTGTTGAAGGCCACACACAGATCTAATTCAACACATGTGAAACTAAACAAAAATGAAAATGTACATGACGTCATTAAGTGCAACTCCTGAGGAGCACTATAACACCATCTCCATCTAGAAAGAAGACTTACCCTCTGCACATCATTCTCCAAGAGTGTTCACCAGTTAAAACAATGGCTAAAAGTATTTTAAAGTTCAAGCTGTATTGTGTTCTCTACTTTACCCTGTTGGGCTCAAAGCAACCTCTCAAAAGGAAAAACTATAATTAAATAGTAATTACAAGAACATGCAATCAAGGCAAGTCTTTCCCTGCTAAAGTTCACAGCAAAAAGCAACTGCCGAAGCTGTAGTTCTTCAGAT
Organism: Upupa epops; assembly: GCA_013397515.1. Classification (NCBI taxonomy): domain Eukaryota; kingdom Metazoa; phylum Chordata; class Aves; order Bucerotiformes; family Upupidae; genus Upupa; species Upupa epops. The sequence continues at coordinate 77,726 of VZRI01010896.1, read as the reverse complement.
TATACAGGAGGGGTGCAAAACCATCTGCCTTATGAGTTAAAAGGCAGAAATTCAGGCCACAGCAACAAGGGAGATCCAGGAAAGCAACAGAGACAAAAAACAGAGAGCAAACACTTCTCTCACAGGAGTCACTGTCAACAGAATTTGACTGTCTCTGACATTTAAAAAGAGGAGAACCAAATAATTCTGGGCTACAAAACCCAAGTTGATTCTTTCTGAAAGTAGGAAGATCCCCAGCTACTGGCATCAAATCCACTAGAAATGCCAAACATGAACAACTCTGAGAAAGTAGGCAGCTGCTCAAACAGCCCTGATGAAAAACCAAGCTCTGTTTTCTTACTTGTAAACACACTTTTCAAGAAAGTATCTAGAATGTCAGTCCAGCCAGCAAGATCAATCTTTCTGTCCAGTTCTGAGTCTTACACAACTTGTTATCACCCAAAGGTCTCTTGTGATTGTGAAGATCCATGTCAGACACACTCCCTCACCTCTGCAGGTACCCACCTTACTGAACTGGTGCTCACCAGAACTGCCTGAAGTATCCCATGCACACTGGCCGATCTTTACTTTGCCTGAGACTACATGGTTTTCAATTAACTGTCTGCATTTCCAGTACTACAAAAACCAAACAAAGGAAGCCTAACACTTCCTTGAATTCATACATATATTTATATATCTTTTCATCATTGGCAAAGAAACAGAGTTTTTAAATAAATAAGTAAACAAATCTACCAGACGCCTGGGAGAAAAAGTGGGTGCTAGGATTTCAGAACTGTGCTACTTGTGTTTTCCAAGCCTTCTCATTTAGCAGGCTCCTTTTTACTACCATTTGTTAGTAAAGTTTTGACAGGTTCATACTTTATTTTTGATTCTGCACAGTTATTAACAAATTAGCACCCTCAGAAGCATCTTCCTTCCTAGTGGGAGTACTTTTATTGAACAATTAGTCATGAAGACAGAAGTCCTGCTGTATTGACTGCCCTGCAAGCACAGCCTGAACTTCTAAGAGTGCCATTTACACCTCCCTTAGATCATTCCTTATGCGAGACCTTTGTTTCAATTTTTTAAATCACTGGAAGTGCTTTAAAAGTCTGGAGATATCTCCAATTTCATCCATTACTATCAACAGCTAGGATTCCCTGGGAAGCTTCCCTTGACATTGATTTTATCCAGTAAACACACCAGCCAAAATGACCACCTCAGAAAAATACAGCAGCTTGAGAGAACCCTCCCCCGCCCAAGTGAGAAACACAACAGAGAAAGAAAAATCAACTTCTCTGAATGATTGGTACCTTTTCCTCGACAAAGCTGGCGTACCCCAGGGAGAGGGAAGAGAAGTCTCATTTGTCAGGCAAGGAGGAATCTGTTCTGCACGACTACAGACAAAACAGACAGGGGTAGGACAGAGAGGTTAGAGAAGAAACCAGAGGCCATAAGCTTGTTAGTTGTGCAAAAAGTGCCAGTCAAATCGTTATTAGGATTCATTCTTCAGCACCAACACAACAAAGGACACTACTGCATGACATACACTAGTTAAGCACACAAACAGCACGAGTAATTCTGCTACAGCATGACTCTGCTTGTTTGCTGCTCTGCAAAGAGATACTGATACACTGGCAAAACACATCTTCTTCTAACAGGAAAATACAGAGACTGAGAAGAGAAAGGAAAGCCTCAGTACAATCCAAGGTAACAAAAAGGAGTAAAAAATGAGATTGACATGAACTTTACAAAGAATGATGATCAGAGAAGGTAAGAAAGAAGGAAAACCCCTGAAGACGGCCTAAGATGAAAAAGGAACTTAACGAGGCAGCACCATGGGATTTACTTACCCCATTGATTTCCCATACTTCACAGCGAGCCATTGTCACAACTTCTACGCTACTCTCTTAGACACCATTAATGAACACTTTCCTCCCCTTATCAGAATGCTTGATTAGTACTTCAAAATGACATCAAGTAAACTCATTTCTGCGCTTGAAGTTTTGGAGGTATTTGATGGCTTGTTGGGGCTTTTTGGGTTTTGGTTTTTTGTTTCTCAAAAGAGAAGCACAAAGAGCTGCTGCTTTGGAGGCAAAAGGCTCTTTAACAAAAACAGGAAGCTTGTAGTTTACTAGTCACCTAGCTTAAGAAAACCTGGCCAACTGGCAGCAATATTTGTGCCTCAACATACACACCTATGCCTTCAACATCTGGAAAATCAGAGCCAGTGTTTGAACTAACCAGGTGGTCCATCTCGTTAAACCAGGGCCATGCACATGAAACAGCAGAAGCTCCAGTGTCTCCGATACAAGGCTCAGGACTGTGTTTTACTTTGCTGTAACGTAAATTATAAGCAATTATAACTATTATGACTAAGTTATAACTATTTTAAGAGGAGCCAATCTTCAACATGCGCCTCAGTGAATGTTGTCATTTTGAGTGAGCTTTAGGACACACATTACTGTTCATTTCAGATCTCAAGGATCATTTAAATTTGAGGGTTTTTAACTCTGGTAGCACCTCCTGGTTAAATTTAAAACTTTAATTTACAGCCTAGCTAGAACTTTACACAACATGCCAATCCATTTATACCATGCTGTGTTATTTAAATGTCTTTAGTATTTGGACAAGGAGGCTGAGGGGAGAACCTTAGAGCTCTCTGCGGATACCTGAAGGGAGGTGAGGTAGGCATTGGCCTTTTCTTCCAAGTAACAAGTGACAGGACAAGAGAAAATGGCATCAAAATGCACCAGGGGAGGTTTAGGAAAAATTCCTTCACCTAAAGGTTTACGAAGTAGGTCTTTTCCTCCTAAATAATGTCATGATAGAATCACTGAACTACCTAATCACTTCACTTAAAGTGTGGTATCAAAGGAAACACCAAGTTCAGGTGTGGCACTCAACAACCATTTTTTCAATCTGATTTCATAAAAGCATAAAAATCTGGGAGCTGTGTGTCTGCAAGACAGTCTGCCTGCAACCGAATCACAGAGCATCTTTGGTTGAAAGATATCTTTAGGATCATCAAGTACAACCTTGGACTCAGCCTATCATCCAAGAGCTTTCTTCAACACATGAAATATAAGCACAGGCTGACATCTCTGTCTTAACCACAGCCACAACAAAACCATTCAGCATGAGAGAGAACACTGTATACCCTGAGGAACAGCATCAGGCTCAGCCTATATTTGGTCAGATGTCAACACACTGTGCTCCTCTCACCAGAGAGAAGGAACCAAGAAACAGATTAACACAGAAATACAAAAGCTTGCAATGAACAGAGTTGAAGAACATTACTCTGGGCAACACTGGGCTGTAGGTAGGTTATAAAGAGACAAAAGAAAAGGGAAGGCGAAGTTCATACCTGTCAAAAGAATCTGTTGCTACCTTGTACAGGTAAATAAAAAGCTTGCTGCAGTGTCTCAGCATGGGTGACACAGAATCCAAGGATATTAGGTCATCCTCCAAAAGTCTTTGAAACAGTTGTGAATTTGAAGGAAAGACATTCAAGGGACTTATTTTTCTCAAGTCTGAGAAGCAGCCAAGTAATCGAACAGCATCTGCCAGTTTTTCATACTGGATCTCAGTTTTGAAGAAATGGGAGTTGGCTGGCTCGTAGCGCATAGCTGCAGTCAATGTGCTGAACACAGTGTGAAGCAGTTCAAACACTTGGTTCTGGTTTACTTTCTCCCAGCCATTCTTAGGTGGTGAGCACAAAGATCTTTCCATAGCAACGAGTAAAGATGTGATGTAGACAAATCCACCAACTTTTCTAAACACTGTTCTTGTGCGGTGACTCTCCCTCAGCACCGAGAGGAGGGCCTACAGACAAAACAAAATCAGAACAGGGAAGATGAAAAAAGCAGCAGCATTTCAAACAGGCTTGACAAAAGGTAAGAACATTTTTGTCTGATAGGCTAGCTAAACCCTCACAGCACTTGCCAGAATGTCAACTTTGTACTGCAAGAGTCCCTATCTTCAAGGGTTTACAGAACAGAGAGAATGCAGGGAAATGTAAAGCACCGTTCTTAATTCAGATATAAGAAATGGAGGAGATGGATAAACCTGCCAACATAAAAGAGCTGCCTAAGCCTAGAATGGAACCCGAAATCCCCAGGTAATTCCCTTAGTGGTAAGACAGAGAATAAAGCTCTGTTACTAAGGAAAGGAACCTACCTTGCCATCATACTTCACAAACCATTTCAAAAGTGGGCAACATACTGCCTGTAACAATGAGAAACCTGAACCTTGGAGCTTCCCAGCACAGGTGTCCCAGAAACAGACAGTGTAAAAGCACCTGGTAGCTACGAAGCCACAACATCACCACGGCGGCAAAGAAGTAGCCCCAAACCTCTCTTAAGTTTTAACCTTTCTCTGTAATGAAACCCACACATCTCTGAATGGAGTGAAACTTGATTTTAAGAGTTGCTGTTCAGAAATACATCTGAAATCAAACAAAAATGGATAAATTTACTTGCTGAATAAATAAAAAGCCACTGAACAACACTAGTCTAGGTACCCAGGCAATAATACTCTAATACTCATTTATTCCTAATAGCAGGGGTTGGGGAAGACAATCCACCCTATCAAAGCCCAAAAAAGGCCTTAATGGCAAGTTTGACACCCTACCCTATCCCCCCCATGACTATGGAAATAGAATAAAATCCCTTCTTATCACAAGCAGCAGAAAAATATTATTGATAGAGATGAATCTGTTAAAGATTAGGGGCAAACCTACATGACCAAGAGAATCTGTAGATCTTCCTTCAGTAGGTTGTTGGGTTCTTTTGGGGAGTGTGGGGTGTGTTTAAGCACTCAGAAGACGGGTTATGAAACAGTTAGACTGCCATTCCTTTACAGGCAGTATCTTATTTACTAGCAAAGCTGAATGAACTGTGTGACACATCACTGTGCCATTCTGGGCTCTCAGTTCCATAATCCACACTTCTGAAAACCACACCGATGGAGGACAAACAGGTCATATGAAAGACAGAAGCCCTGCCTTTGGATGCTAAATCCATTGTAAACTGTCATACTGCCCAAGTACGGTGAATGAGATCAAAAATGACTGAAGACCCTGACCCTGAGTGGCAAAATGGGTCAAATGAATCATTTTCTCACCAGCTTTCCCTTCTGTCTTCTGGAATAATATGAAGCTGTTCATCTACCAGAAACATTATAACTCCTTTGAGCAGAAATGAACCTGGATTTACTTATTACATTTTGCTTTACTACCCTAAAACAGCACAGCAATTTACACTGAGAAGAAATTGTGGATCTAGACAGCAGAACAAAGAGTCTTCTATCGTCCTCCTCCATCAACAGCCTTCCTTTTTTACCTTTCCACTGTTTCGCTCAAGCAAATTCTTCCACTTTATCTTCCACTATGATCACTATAATTTGCATTTATATTAACTCAATCAGCATATATAGCTTACAAATTGGTAAATCAAAGTAAGTCTGCTGCAGGAAAATGCAAGCTACCACCAAAAATAAACTTGTGTACTACATGCTTGCTTTTTCCCCACCATGTACTCTCCTTATTTTTAACTAGGGAGTAGTATTCCAACTGTAGACCTTTGTTTCCTATCCACTGAACAATATGATGTGGATAGGGTGTGGATGTGTCTTTGGCACCATCACCACGCAGGTGATGCTGCTACAGACACATATTCACCAGCCTTCACCTCTGCTGTGGACAGCAGAAGGACATAAAAGTCACTCATCAAAGGTAGGCATTTCAGCTCTAGAGACAAGCTACACTCAACGGCTGAATATAATCACTCAATCCAAGCCAAGTCGCTCCCCAGTGTTTCCTTTTAGAAAATAGTGCTTTAGGAACTAAAGTACCAAGAAGTTTTTCATTTACCCTTAAGATGTCTGTTTTCAGCTGCAGATCCATAGGTGGAGCCGAGTGCATCAGTCCCAACAAAGTGCCCATATCATCTTCTCCACTGGATGAAAGCACCAGCTGCTGGATGATCATCAGGGCATGCTGGCGGCACTGGGGATACTTGACTATGTTGTGCACGCATCTTGCACCACCAAACTCCCTAAAAGTACCTACTCAGAGCAGGGTAGGGTAGGGTGGGTAGAGACAAGTGAGCAAGGAAGACAAAAAAAACAATTAGTACCAACAGCAACCACACAGAAAAGGTGTTTATTCACACTTTTTACTACTTACTCCCATTTTCCCTTGTCTCCTACAAATAAAAATAGACCTTGAATAATATTGTCAGAAGAATGTCATTCACTAAAAGTGCCAAGTACAAGAATGGAGGTCAGTTCTAGGAATTTAATCAATGAGTCACCATCCCCAGCATCCCCAGAGGTGTTTAAAGGTTGCTTAGATATGGTGTTGGGGATTGTGGGTTATGGGTGAACTTGGCAGAATAGCATTGATGGTTGGACTTGATGATCCCAAAAGGTCTTTTCCAACCCGAATGATTCTGTGATTCTAATACTGTTGCTCCACCAGTTGCTATTTTTCTCACACTAGAGCTCAAAGAGTCACAGGATGGAAAAAAAATTTAAAAAATATAGTGAACCCTCTATCACTGGTGAAGCCTCTGTGCTGCTGTGGCTACGGATAGTGTTTACATTACATTTAGTCCATTGCCAAAAACTTATCTAGGCTGCTTGCAAACTGGAAGCCCTTGGCTGAGAAGCACCTCAGTGTATCCACAGGATTTGTAAGATTCTACATAGGCTTTTTTGTGGAAAGTCCTATTGTTGCAGAGATGAAGCTGAAGTTACAGTTCTCAAGTTAAAGAACAGGCGTGTAAAATGAACTGAAAACTAAATGAAAATGTATTCTGAAAACTCCACAAATCCAAACTGGAATGTATAGGAAATGCTTGGGACAGTGTCAGCTCCTGGAGTACTGCCCCGTGTTAGTTACTCGATTAACAGGCTCGATGGGATGTTCTTTCCTTCTAATATACAGAACAAGCCTTATGAGGAAGAGCTGAGGGAGCCAGGACTGGTTAGTCTGAAGAAAAGGAGACTGAGGGTAGACCTTATCACAGCTACCTGAAAGGAGATTGCAGAGGCAGGGGTTGATTTCTTCTCCCAAGTAACAATGTCTGCAAGTTGCACCAGGAAAAGTTTAGGTTGCACATTAGGAAAGATTTCTTTATTGAAAGAGCCATCAGGCCTTGGAAGAGGCTGCCCAGGAAGGTAACTGAATCACCTTCCTGGACATGTTTCAAAGTCACAGAGATCTGGAGCTTAGAGACACAGTTTAGTGAAGGGCTTGGTGTAGTTAGGTTAATGAGTGGACTCGATCTCAAAAGGTCTTTTCCAGCCCATACAATTCTACGATATATAAATCTTGGTTCCACTATCCAGCTCTACTTTCCTGACTCCAGCGCTCTCTGATGTTCTTTGTATGAAACACAGGTTTGGACAAGGCAAAAGTACAGCTCTCAGTCAGCTGAGTCAGTCACATTCCTTTACAGGCAAACTGCATCTCCTCACTGGTCAGATCTCTTATTTTCAGAGACTGAGGTAACATTTTATACTGCTCCCACTCTCAGTCAAGATTCCCAACAGTCCAGTGAACCCATCTGAGTCTGGACTCCCAAACGTGAGATCATCTCGTTTCACACTACCCTCTGTGGTTTCTCTGGCAGATTGTTGGAGATTAACTCCAAGAAGCAGCAGTGAGGTACTGCTGGCTGTTTTAGGAACACCACTAAACAGCAGCCAGGGATCTGACACAAGTTAAGTGGGCTCTAAGACAGTCAGATCATAAACCACATCTCTCAGAAACAAGGCTCAGCTATCACACACCCTGACACCACAGAGACAAATAGCCCAACCCTGTAAACTAAGACCTGCTGCTCCTACACCATGAGGCAGTTCCAGTCCTTCAGAAATGTTACTGTCCATACTCACACCACCCTCTGCTTCATCCTTAGAAATCAAACAATCCTGAGGTTTCTCTGCATCTGGGTGGTTTTTTTCTCAATTCCTCTTTATGTGGAAGTCTCCATAAGTAACTTTCACGTCACTCCTGTCTGACTAGTTTCCAATTCTGCCTCTTCATATGCAAAACACAGAGCTGAGCAATCAATGTACAAGTGTGTGACCACCTCTTGTAATTAATCTGTAATCCACACCCATTTCTCTCTAAAATCTCTCTATTGTAGCCCAGTTCACTTGCCCTTGGATCATCATTGAACAGGTTCACCTAGTAAATCAAAGATCCATTTTTTCTTTCCACTGATAGGAGATGGGACATGCAACACATCTCAACTTCAGCAAAGGCTTCTGCAGTGTCATCCTCAGCCTTCTCATAAGCAATGTGACAGAATGAGTGTCCAACTAACTGAAACAACAGGTCAGAGTCACCTCTGCTTTGCTGCCATACCTATCTGTTCTGACTAAGGGCATGTAACTGGCTTTACACTGAGTGCAATTAACGAGGACTTTCCTGATGGAATGAAGAATTTCCTTACCAAGGATGTGGGCAAAGCTGAGCTGCCAGATGTTGTAAATGCTCAGCAGGCAGAATTCAAAAGCCAATTTTGTCAGTGGTTTGAAAGCTCAAGCTGAACTGCAACTCAACTAGAGAAGAAGTGCAAGAGTGCGATGGCACATACAACACTGGAAGTTAGTCCAGACACTGGGTCTAAACTGAAATAAAACAAATTGCCCAGCTAAAAGTAGAAAAGAAATGAGTGACAGCCTTCCCATTGTTAGCCCAGGAAGTAACATTTACACGATGAGCTGACAATGTCCAGAATTTAATTCTCAAGCATTTGTCAGATTGAAGTTTCTCCTGCTTAAATGAAAATAAAAACAAAGACTGAGGTGAATAAAGACCAGTCAAAATTGAGAAAAGAAAAGAACAACTGCTGAAATAAGGATGTGTCATAGTCTCCAAGGGCAGAACCGTTGTGGTTCCTCAGGGTGGCGATTCCCTCAACCCCCCCATGCATTTTCTTCTTTGTGTAATCGAACAGATAAAAAGGGTTTCAAACCAGTGATCGGCCTTTCTCAATGTGTTATTTCAAGCTCTCAGAACAGCTTTTACTAATCAGAGATACACATATTGCCTGTTTCAATGCCACTGAGCCTTGGCTAATGAAGCCTAACACAAACCTCCCTGACTTACAGAATAGCACTCTTAGAGAGCCCTGTTTATACATAACTGTCAGAGAATGTGCTTCTAAAAATGAAAATCCATCTTTCACTGGAGACACAAGCATCATTAATCACATTTAAGTAGATGCACTGTCAGCTGCAACCTGACACCAGGCCTGATGATGCGCTGAAACGTCTCTGTAAATGCAGTCTGCTTTCACCGTCCCATCACAAACTATCACAGTATTGCTGAAGAGAAGTGGGTTGCAGTGGTTGTCTTCAAGTACAAAACACCAATGAAATCTGAGTTAAAAGTAAACAGTACCTCGTACTCCCTTATTTACTACTCTCTACTTCCTAATCTCTTTTATGGAAAACCTGGGCAAGATAAAAAAATTTCAGAGAGAAAGTCAAGGCTCTGGTGCTTTCAGGCATTATTCTCTTAGTCACTCTTTTATAAACATTTTGACAGTGGTCTCTCTCTACTCACCTGGGTTTACGTTTGATCCTTGGAGCAGTACTGTCAAGGTCTCCATAACCAATAAAGCTAGCTGCTTTTGGTCCTCAAATGAGTTTGTTTTTGAGTCCCCTAAAAATTAATTTCAAAAGCCAAGGTCATAGTTACAAAGCATTCTTTTCCAAGATGTTTCTTGTATTTCCCACTACACTCTTTATTTATTGTCTTTGCATCCCGGAGAACATGCAGTCTAACACAGTTCCAAAGCAAACTGCACATGCATTTCTGGGAAAAGCTTAAATGAGAAGAATTTGGGCACTGTGAGCTCAGCAGCTGACCCTGCAGCTGGGGTAGTTTCATATCCTCAACTGTTGTTTCTTGAAGCTGCAAAACCATGCCACAGTTGAAGAATTCACAGGATCTGGCTCTTGCTCAGTAGCATGTACTTGAAAAGAGGGATTCCATACAAAAGCATAAAATTACATTCTCATAATTCCAGTGAATGTGCTGCTGATGCAATAGGTGTTAACAGACCAACCAATCCTGCAGTGACATCTTAAACACAGAGTAACACTCCAGAAAAAAACTACTCATGTAAGAATTACTAGGGAGGAACCGGGCTCCAGGCATTACTCCAACCAGATGACACCCTGATTCACTTATTTACAGGAATGTGAAACCCGATGCCTTTATCAAAGGGGTTGCTGGCAGCAAACCTTCTACCTCACCTGCTACCACCCATCAATGAAAGTTCAGAAAACCAACCCAGGTGTAACAGCCAGCTATTCTGACTGAGAAGTGTCACCAACTTGACTGCCATTTGAATAAAAATGTAAAACCAAAATGTGTGTGTGTGGCTGCACACGTGGCACTGGCAGCACCCACTTCAGCCTATGATATTTGAAAAAAACAACCCACGCTCTTAGAAAAATGTAGACCTCACTTATCAAAAACCCCTACAAACTTTAAAACATAGTCCTGTTAAGAGCTCAGACACATGCTCTACAAGATTTTTTTTGAAAGGTGGTAGTCAATGTAATTAAATGAAGAAGAGTATGGATGGCAGGTATTGTCCCTTCATTTGCTCTTTTCACATTAAGGACAAATATTAAACCTACAAAACAATTTACACGCAAAACATGACTTTCTACTATTCTGCATGTACCTAGCATCTTCCATTACTTAAACTTCTTACAGGACATGAAAGAGAAAAGCAATTCCAGTGAGCTTTTAGGATGGCACAGCAGTCCCCAGCAGAACGCACTCCTTGAGATACTTGTTCAGAATCCCTTGCTCCTCCTCTTCCCCAGCCCCAGCCTCCAAGCCCCAGCTAAAGAAAAGCCATCTCTTAGTAAAATGCAAGAGCACACACTACCTTGATCATTCAGTGCCTGAGTGGGATCTTTCAGTAGGGCTGCATATTTATGAAGAAGATTTACCATCACTTCTAGAAGTCCCACTTCCCTGAAGACATCCTTAAAGATGTAGTCATGACGGGTGAATTTAAGGAGTGTCTTCATGGCAATGATGCTACACTGAAAAGAAGTGCTGGATTTTAAAAGGATGCTCACACTGATGAGTTCTTTACAGGGTATGTAATTCAAGCTGAAGACAACAAATTCCAGCATCTCAAAGTATTTGGTCTGCACTTCTGGAAGCTTAGGAATTTTCTCTGCAAACTGAGACAATGTGTGCTGCGATTCCAAAATGAAGTAGTTGGCATTGTCTGCCATATAAATGTTCATGATGGCATCGAGGATGATTTGTGCTAGATAGTTGGTTTTTGCTTTCAAAAATGCATTCTGGAGGACTGAAAACGCTTGAATATTCCTCACACTGTGACCTAAATCAGGAAACAAAGTGGGATGGGAGGAAAAGAGAAAAAAGAAAGTTCTTAATCGTCACCAACAATGAGAACACTTCTCCGTAATTATCTTAGAGGGAATAAAATAACCCATACAGGTCACATACAAGAAAACCTGTCTTTAAAACTGACTCTCCAGAAGAGCCTTTGCACAGTCACTCACACTGCAAATCCTGTGATCTACTATCCATGAAGACTGGCTGTATCATTCTCTTTGTAAGTAAATATTTACAGGAGCAGCTAAATGAACTATCCTATCTTTGAAGGAGTAAAGGATGCTGACTCTTGTTACAACATGCATTGGGATACCAGTCTAGAGACAAAACAAAGCTTGCTGTCATTTACCCAGGCCCTAGGAGAACTTGTGACAGTAACAGGCTCAGTATCCTACAGTGCAGAATACAACTCTGAACTCTACAAGGTTAAGTTGAGGTAGTGGAGGTTTAGACTGGATCTTAGGAAGAAAATCTTTACAGAAAGAGTGGTGAGGCACAGGAACGGCCTTCCCAGGGAGGTGGTTGAGTCACCACCCCAGGAGGTATTTAAGAACCATGTCAGTCATGGTGCTTCACAACCTGCTAGAATGGCAGCAGGGAGGGGGTTACTTCGTGGTTTTGTGTCACAGGTACTCATCTCCTAAGCTTTTGGCAAACAGAGAGTCTGGAACCCCATTGTATCCTCTGCATTTGACGCTGTTATAGCCTCAAAGAAGAGTCTCAAGTTGACAGGAGCTAGAAGTATGCTGGAGACGTCACAGAATGCTGATGTCTGCAAGAGGATCGGGAAAAGGAACTTTCCCGCAAGCACCAAATGTATATTGTGTGCTGTATTCCTGCCACACACACACACACCCCCTTCTCTCCTGGAAAGTGGGGTGTGAGTGTGAGTGTGTGTGTGGTGGCAGTTGGTTATGAGTGTTGGTGTGTGCTCCCTTACCCTAGACCTTCTGCCTGAGGCCAAAACCTGATGTGTTAGCTGTCTCCCATTTCCATTTCTCTCAGAGTGTGTAAAGGCATTGTGATACAGTTTCTGGTTTACCTTTTTAATTCTTTTACTTACTTCAGGATTTTTTATTTTTCTTCTTGCTGATGGGTTCAATAAACTGTTGTCTTTCTAGTAAAGTTGCTTCATTGCCTGTTGAACTCTCGGTGAGAGTTGGTTGTTGTACTAGAATTACAGGCACCAAGCCAAACCGATCTTGCCAAACCCTTACACTCAGGTGTTCAGAGTTTTTTTGCTGTGGGGATGCTTGGACTCAGTGATCTAGAAGCACCTTTTCAGCCAGGATTATTCTGTGATATATCTGCCGGAGTACATTTAGAGTACCACCATTGTCCCGTCACTTAACAGAGCAGCAAACACCAACAAATCCTCATCACCTGTGTTCAGCACAAGACAACTCAGATGGCCTCCACATTACCCTCGTGCTTCTACCCTTTCACAATCATCTGCGGGAAGGAAAGAGCTACATATAGAAAAACTCCATGGGGCGGTGTAAGGCTGGCAGCTGCCTTCCTGGAAGAATACTGGTAGTACGTTAGAAGTCAAAGTCATTTGTTTCTAGGACATCTTTACATCCCTCATTTAGAGTGAAAAAACGTTGAAAAGCAGGTTTAGTGCTTATTAAAGGCGACAGGAACACAGGTAGTGACAGACAGCAAATGAGAATGTAAAGAGCTGTATCAACAGTTGTTCCAGGAAATCAAACACTAATAAATTATCTTTGGTTATTACAAGGAGCCCTGAGGAAACCAAACCTTAACCAGCTCCTCAGAGGTCAAGAAGTAAAAGCATTTCAATAGAAGCAATAAATGCTGCCAAACTAAAAGCAAGTAAAAGGAACTGAGAGTTGTTATGACAAATACCAGAAACTATATCTATTCATTCTGTTGTAGATTGAAAGACTGAGGGCTAAAGCGGGTCCAGAGGAGCAACAAGGATGGGGAAGGGACTGGAGGAAAAGTCTGACGGAGAGAGGCTGAGAGAGCTAGGTGTTTAGCCTGGAGAAGAGGAGGCTCAGGGAGGAACTTCTCTCACTCTCCAATTACCTGAAGGGAGGCTGTATTCACATGGGGATCTGGCTCTTCTCCCAGGCAACAGCACCAGGACAAGACAGCAGGGCTTGAAGCTGCCAGAGGATGGTTAGGTTCCAGGGAGTCTTCCTCAGAGACCCTGGAATGGTCTGCCTAGGGCAGTGGAGGAGTCCCTATCCCTGCAGGTGTTTAAGGACAGCCTGGCTGTGGCCCTTAGCGTTCTGGTCTGGCTGTTCTAGTTCTTCCAACCATAGTTAAGGTTGGAAGGGACCTTAAACATCAAATAGTTCCAAGCCCTGTGCCATGAGCAGGGGCATCCCACACTACTTCAGGGTGCTCAAGGCCCCAGCCATTCTGGCCTTGAACACTTCCAGGGAGGGGGCAGCCACAACCTCCCTGGGCAAACTGGTCTAG
>VZRI01010896.1:0-53012 GCA_013397515.1 Upupa epops | reverse complement strand
ACACAACCTGAGCTCCTGATCCCTTTAGCTGTTGCCTTAAGGTCCTGAAATCTCTCTTAATTGATCGTGAGCCTCTTATTCGTGCAGGCCAAAGAGAGGAGCTGCTATGCACACCTACAGACCCCTTTGGTGGGGGTGAAAATGCAGTCCTCCTGTCTTTCTCTTAGGGCTCAAACACAGAATGCCAACACCAACTTATTCCAGATCCTGGCAGAGGGCGCAAGAGAGGGCAACTCTTCCACAACTGCTTCTACAGCTTGAACACCTTTGAAGATGCCAGACAGGGATGAGCTCTTAACCCTCTACCTCCCTTGGTGCCTAACCACAGGGAAGAAGAGGACATGGTTCTGCAGAGGCCTGTAGAATGGCCCTTGGAGGTCTGAAAATCCCATTCACTATAACAGTCATATTATAGCTATAACCCACATGATCAGCACCATGTTGGATTTGTCTCCACTGGACTGGCAAAGATCCTGTACACTCTGCCACTGAGACACTGAGAGAAGCCTCTACTAAAAGAGAGAAAGAGAGATCACAAGTACTGATCTCCTGAGCCTTTGGCAAACGGGTCTGAGATTCTGTTGTATCCTCTACATTTGACACTGCTATAGCCTCAAAGAAGAGCCCCCGAGCCAACAGGAGCTAGAAGTATGCCGGAGATGTCACAGAGGGCTGAGGCTGGCATGAGGATCAGGAAAAGGAACTTTTCCAAATGCATTAAATGTGTATTTTCTGCTGTGTTCTTGCCACCACCACCCACACACACACCCCTTTCTCTTCTGGAAAGTGGGGTGCAAATGTGTGTGTGTGTGTGGTGGCTTTGTGGTCAGGTGGAGCTGAGCTGTCTTAGAGAGGGAAAAGGATTCTTGCTGGTGAGTTGGTGGAGCTCATGGAGAGGCCTTTAATCTAGATTCAAAGGAGAAGGAGATATGTATGAGCAGGCCAGCTCAGAGGTCACAATAGCCATGTCACAGCTATAGCCCTTACACTAGAGGTGCAATGCAAAATGCCAGAATTTCAGGCAAAAAACCGTTTTCCTAAATTTTGAGTGTCAAGCATGTCTAAAGGATGCGCTACTTGTCACACTGGACTAGTGCCTGACACAGTTTGGCAGGCCCATTCTCTTTCTATCTGACCACAGACAGAGCTGGACTGTCAGGTACCACTGGTACCAAACATGATATGCAGAGCTTCCTTGGGACACAGTCTCCAGAATCTGAAAACATTATTCCAGTGGAACCAGAGCTCTTTTAGTCACCTTTGAAAATGAGACTCAGGGGTTAAGTAGACGCCTTTGAGAGAGTCATCATGCTGCTGGCATCCTAAACTACCTAGCAGCTGAACTAGTATAGATAGAAGCTTCCAACCTGTCAGTCTTAATTAAGCACTAGCTAAAACACAGACAGCCATTTAAGAGCAGGAAATTCTCCTGTCATTTGCTCTGAGCAAATGTGACAGGATTAATTTCTATCATCAGCAGAAGGCTTAATTTATTTCTTGCACCTTCTCGCTGGTTTTAAAGTGCTCAAGTTATGTTTTTTTAATGTAACATCCTCTACATTCCTCATCTGGATATCCTCAGCACAAGAACAACAAATTTCTGCAGATCGAATCTCTAGATCTAGCACTGCGATACGCTGGGTAGTAAAAACAGTGAAAGAGCAAAGAGAAAAACCTAGAAAATGATAAGCAGTTGTTCACGTCTTGACAAGGGTGCAAGCACAAGCATGAGCGCGTAGTTACGTGCTTAGCAGAGAATCACAGAATCATCAGAGTTGGAAGGGATCTCAAGAGATGCTCAAGTACAACTGCCCCACCAAAGAAGGGCTGCCCAGGGCACAATGCACAGGGCTGCATCCAGATGACTTCTGAATATTTCTAGAGCAGAGGACTCCACAGCCTCTCTGGGCAGGCTGTGCCAGGGCTCTGTCAGTGTTACTGGTCAATCAGTTGATCAGATCTGAAACAAAATTAACTGATTCATTTAGTTAATGTGCTAATGAGCTGAAACAAAAACAAGGAGGGTTCAAAAACCACTTACAAATCACAGGCAAAACTACAAACTAACTCGATTTGGGGAAAACCAATGAGGCACATTCCATTCGCACAACATACAAACCCCAAAACAGAGACACCCACAGATTCTCCTGTGTTCCAGCTTATGACAAGTGCCCCTTGTCCTGTCCCTGAGCACAGCACTAAACAGGCTGTCAACATCCTCCCTCCAGCCACCCTGCAGATATTTATAGGTGTAAGTCAGGGATCCTCTCAGTCTTCTCCAGGCTAAACAGCCCCAGCTCTCTCAGCCTTTCCCTGTAAGAGATGCTCCTGCTCCCAATCTTTGCTGCCCTCTGCTAGACATTCTCTGGCAGCTCCCTGTCTCTTTTGAACTGGGGAGCCCAAAACAGGATATAGCACTCCACACATGGCCTCACCAGGGGAAAGCAGCAAGGCAGGATGTCCTCTTCTAGACCTACTAGCCACACTCTTCTTAATGCACCCGAGTGCCACTGGCCTTCTTGGCAACAAGGGCACACTGGGGGCTCACAGTCAGTTGTCTGCCAGGACTCCAAGGTGTCTCCCTTCAAGGCTACTCTCCAATAGCTCACCCCTAACCTATGCCGATTCATGAGGTTCTTTCTCCCCAGCGCCAGGACTCTATAGTTGCTCCAGTGGAACTTCTCATGAGGTTCTCTTTGCCCAACTCTCCAGCTTGCCCAAGTCACACTGGATGACAACTCAGCCCTCTGCCCATTCAGCCAACTGCTCCTAGCTCTGTGTCACCAGCAAACTGACTGAGGGGATACTCTGTCCCCTCATCCAGATCAATGATGAATATGCTGAACAGACCCAGACCCAAACCATGGGAGACACCACTGGTCACAGGTCTACAACTTGACCCTGCACCATTGACAGTGATGCTTTGAGGTCTGTAGCAAATTCAGCTCTCAACCCACCTCACCACCTGCTCATCCAACCTCCATTTGTTTCCTAAATAGGATGTTATGGGAGAAGGTGTCAAAGGCCCTGCTGAAGTCAAGGCAGAAAACATTCATGATCTCCCCTCATCTGCCCAGCAAGATAGGATATCAAAATAAGCTATCAGATTGGTCAACCGTGATTTCCCCCTGTTGAGTCTATGTTGATCACTGCCAATATCTTTCTTCTCTTCCAGATGGTTAGACATGACATCCAAAAGAATTTGTTCCATCACCTTTCCAGGGACAGAGGTGAGACTAAGCAGCCTGTAGTTTCCTGGGTCACAATTCCTGCTCTTCCTGAAGGCTTGAAAACTGGCCTTCCTCCAGTCCTCACGTAGATTCTTCAGCACGAATTCAGTGTACACATACATATATACATGTGAGAGAGAGGCTGGGTGGAACAACATTCCACAATCTATTTCTGTCATGGTTTAAAAATTATCAAATTTTCAAGCATTAATTGTGGTGCTTTTATGCCAAGAAAGCATTTTATTTTGAAGCTAGAGGTAGCTTTCCTAGCAGACCTCCTGCGTCACTGTCCAAACTCTACAGGTGATTCATGGACACAGTCTATAAAAGGGAAGGTATTTCTTGCTTCTTGGTCTTCATTTTCTTCCTGCCTTTCTCCTTTTCCTCCAATATGTCCTGAGAGACAGAAAGCGCCTCTAGAAGAGCTCTTCCCAACACCCCAAGGTGGGGGGGAAGCGAGCAATGGCTCCCAGCCTTCCTCCCACCAAAAGGTGGAATACAGAAAAAGCCTTAACCTGGCAGCAGCTCTGCTGCAGGGGTAGCCATGGCCCTCTTTTGCATGGGAGCTCGAATACAGAGAGAGAGAGCAGACCTTTTGGACTGTGGCCAGCGCATGCTTGCCCTAGCTCCTGGCAGCAGCCCAAAGAGACAAGCCGCTGGCCACACATGCAGACCCCTTTGGTGGGGGTGAAAATGCAGTCCCCCCTCTACCTCCCTTGGTGCCTAACTACAGGGGACAAGAAAGAGAGGCTCTGCATAAGGCCGTGTAGAAAGCCTTTGGAAAAAGCCTGGAGAGAGTCTATTTGCCATAGCTGGCGTGGCCCCACATAATCAGCACCATGTTGGCCTTGTCTCCACTGGACTGGCAAAGATCCTGTACACTCTGCCACTGAGAGAAGCCTCTACTAAAAGAGAGAGAGAACACAGGTACTGATCTCCTGAGCCTTTGGCAAACAGAGAGAGTCTGGGATTCTGTTGTATCCTCTACATCTGATGCTGCTATAGCCTCAAAAAGAAGACCCCCAGAGCCGACAGGAGCTAGACGTATGGCAGAGACATCAGGGAGGGTTGACAACTGCATGAGGATTGGGAAAAGGAACTTTTCCACAAGAACTAAATGTATATTTGTCCTGTATTCCTGCCGTACACAGCCCCACCTTTTCTCCTTTGGAAAGTGGGGTGTAAGTATGTGTGTGTGTGGTAGCTTTGTGGTTAGGAGTGTTGGTGTACACGCTCCTGCCCAGAGTTCCCATCTATGATCAAAAATTGCTGTTAGCTGTCTCCCATTTCTCTCAGTGTGTAAAGGCATTGTGATACAGTTTCTGTGTTACCTTTTTGATTCTTCTACTTATTTGGGGATTTTTCCTTTTCTTCTTGGTGATGGATTCAATAAATTGTTGTCTTTTTAGCAAAGTTGCTTCACTGCCTGTTGAACTCTCAATGAGAGCTGGTTGTGCTTAAATTACAGGCACCAAGGCAAACTGATTTAGACCCTCTCCCTAAACCATTACAGTTTCACACCTAATAGATGACATGGGTGCTTTGCATCCTGGGATTCAGTAGAGCAGCATCAGATGGGAAGTGAAGGGATTAGACCCATTTGGGTTGCTAGCAAACGGCAGCACTGCTTTACATACAACAGTACTGACTACAGCAAGAGCACCGAGGTGCATAAAGCTTTTAGTTAGATGTTGTAGTGCCATAAGTAGCATACAACAGTGTCATCAGACTTCTGTGCAGCTTATTCTTATCCTGAAGTGGAGCATTAGTGAAAAAATATCTATGCATACGCCAAGGAGAGTTGGAGAAGTCAGGGAGCCACAAGTGTTGGGGAGGAAGCTGGAGTCACAGACTCTCTCTAACTCTACTACTTCTCATGGCGAATGCCTGGAAACACAAGAAGATATTCAGAGGTGAAAAATATGAATCATTCTGTTTCAACTGCCTAGACAGTGAGAAAGAAATACCATCCCCCAAAAAACAGGGATGACAACAAGTCTTTCTTCACTCCCAGGCACAGTGTTGTGCTGTCAGCACAAGCTGCAGCTAGGGAGTGGCTGGTGCTCCTGCAGCATGCAGGAATGGAGCGCTGCTCTTCCAAAAATAAAACAACTCTCTGAGCCAGGGTTTACCCCAGCCAATAAAAGAACAAGCTTTTGAGGGTATATTGGAAAGGCACTATATCACACTACACCTGCCTTGTGTAAGATCTTGTAAAGAGCAGCAAAGGGAAATGGAAGGTTAATAGAAAGTAATGAGGTACAGCAGTTCACCAAGACTTATGTGCAGTGAGCGTCTTGCAGGACAATGCTCTCCTCTCAGGGCAAGTTTGTAACACAAAGCCACCTCCAGGTCAGAAAATAGGATTCAAAAAGGCAAGACATGTAGTCACAGCACGTGACATCATTTTCAACATAACTCTCTTCTAAACAGAGAAAAAGTTAGCTAAAGTAACAAAACAGTTTTGAAAGCAGCCTCTTAAATCCACTTCATTTAGTAATGGAGATCCTTAAGGCTTCAGAGACAAGCAGACACTACAAGCAACGCTGTTGGAAAAACGTCAACCTTCATCATGAGCGAAGCCCAGAAGGCTACTTGTTAATAGAAGCAGCTTCCTCTAACCACCACTGGTAACTTACACACGATGTGAGATTCTCTTAAAGAAATAGCACTGACTTCTGGGTGTCTGAAACAGTCAGTCAATTCTTTTTGCTGATATGACAAAAGTAAACAGCAATTAAATGAACAACAAAAGCAGAGTTGGCAAATCAGTGGGACTGTTACAAGAATAAAGCTAACTGTTGTCAGAAGCCAAACGCAAACGCAGGGATGTGGTTTCCTGCAGTGGTTAAATATTATCATGGTGAAGGGTTATCAGATGGGCAATGTGTTCTGGAGAATGTGACAATGAGAGTCTTTCAGCACATCTCTCAGTGAAATGCCTGGAGAGGTTAAAAGCATTTTCAGTGGTGAAAGTTTTAGTATCTCAGTGAAATTAAGAGGAAGAGAAAGGCATTGGGGGGAAATAACCACAAAACAAACAAACAAACAAATAAACCCAACAAAAGAACCCCCCATAACCAAATGACCACACCTTTCAAAGGGTATAAACGGTGACTGAAAACACTGTTTGTGGAGGTAGGAAGGCTTAGCTGAAGAGACTGGAGGTACGCTAAAGATGACTTCAGCACTAAATAGTAACTACCGAGACAGAGAGAATGCTGCAAGTAAGAAATCAAATATTGACTGAAATCAACAAAGCCATGACTAAATGGAATGTAAAAGGTGCAGAAACAGTGATTCACACAGAGTAGCACCAACCAATCCCAAACCCTTAAACTTTTATTATTGAACTTGAAAGGAAGTTTGATGCTCCAGCCCTGTGACAAACCATTTTGCTTTCTCATTCTTCCATTTTCTACCCTTCTGCATAGGTTTTGCAGGTTGTCTCCACAACCACTTACTCATATTCTGACTGAGAGTGACCATCCAGTTTGCAGGACTGCTCATTTCTAAAAGGAATCATTGTGAACCACCCTGTGATACCACGTGTCCATATACTGTAATGTACTCAAGAACATAATCTGTCATTATGTCACTGGGTGTGCTTGAGATGCAGACAAGGCAGGGCTGAGCTGGAACACAATTCTAGTAAACATGGAGTAACCACTACAAGGTACACATGGTTTGCACACCATTTGGGCTGCTGAAATATGAGAAGCTGTTAAGAGAGAGGGAGAAAGGCCCACTCTACACTTGGGCTGTTTCTTGCTGTTAGTGGCCACAGCTTGGAACCTATGGGTTGGTTATGCAGGTTCACAGTTTGAGCCACCAAGAACAGTTTTATGCATTTACTTCCAAGTTTGTAATGGGAAACTATTCAGTAGCTGGGATTTCTCAAGTGCAAGGCAGAAGTAGAATGAGAACCCAAAAGGTCTCAGGTTATTTAGCACAGAGAGAAACTCTCTTGCCACCTGCACACCACCCATATAGAAGCCTTAAGGGACCACACTCCACTGGGCACCCAGCCCAATCAGACACCCGCAAATGGCATACAAGTCCCACTGTCTGTACCAGAGGAGTCACCTAATTAAATTTCCCTGCTGTCTGCTTATCTTTACATTGGGTCTAAATTATGCAAGATGCCAAATGCTCTAGGACATGCTGCTGAAACATCTGTAAAATGACAGAGTCACATGCAAAGTTATGCTGGTGGAAAAGTACGTGAAATCCAAGTGATGCTTCCCCTCCACTGCAGCAGACAAAAGTAGCCATTATCAGCCACATTTATTCCATATCAAGATTTCACCTGCCCCTGCCCCTTTTTAAAGAAGTCTGTCTTTTTCAGTCCTGAGCACTTGAAAGAGAAGTTTCTTTTGGAGCTGAGACTACGATAGAAATAGATGTCTGACAATATACTTGTGCAGTAGTCCAGTACCACACCATTGTTTTGATGAGTTCAGACACAAACTGGGATTTATCTGTGGAAAATTCAGCAGCTAAAAAGCTTGGGTACATACAGCTGTTATCTCAGCCATGACCCCATCTTCCTCCAGAACAGACTAGGGAAGCTAGACACTGATCTCATAGCTAGGCCTATTGCTGTTACCTGCAACTTAGCACTGCTGTATGGCAGAAGTTTAAACACACAAGGCAATTTAACTCATTTTTAACAGCTTTGTTTTTCTTACTCCCAGGTTACATCCATTCTAGGAAAGGCAGACAGTGGAAACTATAGTTGAACATGTAACTATAATGGCAACGTTCAGAGACAACATTTTCTGGCAACAGTTGTATGGAAAGCTTGTCTCTGAAACAAGCAATTTTGTCTCTTCCAATGGAGCGCCTCACCCCAACAAGAATCTGCACTTGGATCTTCCTAGAGACATTTCCTGCAAATTAGTTAGTTGCTGAAGGCTTTCACTTGTAGAGACATGCTAGAAACAATTACTTGTTAACAGCTATTAAGATAGGCTGTATCTTTTGGAGAGGAGTTTAAAAAAAACAAGCAGTGCCTTCACAATCCACACACAAAATATTCTGGCTCGAACACAAAGCATACACTAAAAAGGCAAAAATTTGGCTGCTTTGTTGGGTTTTGGGGGGTTATCACAGGAAACGTGTATCTAACAGTTTAAACACAGGAGTTTGCAAACTATGAGATTTAACATCTTGTTAATTGGTTATTTCTAGAGAGCAAACTGCAATCCCCAGTCCTGCCAAGAGCCATAATGCAATTGCAGAAGAGAGACCCATCAGATCTTCTTCCATGAAGTCTGAAAAGGGGTTTCTGACAGAAGTAACAGCAAAAATTTTCATATTAGTAAGAACATGGGTACATTAAAGCTTCAAGTATCAAATTGTCTTCTAAGTCATTGTGGTTACAGTTTCCAAAGGAGGTAGAAAGCAAGAAACTCCTCAAAACCCAAACCCAACAAAATCAACCTCTGACCCGTGAGGTTTAAAGATGACAACCATATTATCTTGGAGCAACAAGCAGAGGCACGACTTCAGTAATAAATATATACAAATGGCCAGAATCCAACTGACTAGCAGGCATAGCAGACGTTTCACAGAAAAAGGTCAAACAAACACCATCATTCTGCCAGCACTGCTGTTGGACTTTCATTTCTCGTCAACAGCCAAAGATGCAAAAAGGAGTTTTGCTTCTGCTTTCCCATGGAGAGCAGGTTTTGTCTACAATAGCTGTTAGTCCTCTGGAATGCTTCACTGTTAGTTACTCAAAATACAAAGAAATAGTGGTAGTCACAGTTTGTGACTTCTGACTTCACACACAGTCATTTGTATAGTGTTTTCCTGTTTGCTATTTCCTTATTTACTACCAAACACAAACTGAGAAGCCAGCACAGATCTTAACATTATCTGGTAGTCACAAACTTCATATATCTTAGAAGGGGTCCTCTTCAGAAGAGGAAATCAACGAGGAACACTAATGAAACATGCCTGTCCTCAACAGCACAACTCCCAATTTGTGGGCAGGTTCTGACATATTTAAGGTCTGAGAGAACCCTGCACTCTGACTTTTAATAAACAGCAAAGAGAAATCTACTAACATTTTTCTCGGTGTTGGTGCTACCATGCAACTTGCTGTACTTTCACAATTTTTTTCAGTATCCAGGCCAACCGCTAATTTAAAATGCTTATTTTTGGAATGTTTACATATTCATCACCAACAGGCACCTTAGGCAAGACACAGCAGCTGTCCATGTGCACGTTCTTGGTCATCCCTCTACTAGGAGGTGATGCAACTTAGCTCCCTCCTGTTTCTTTGATGTGCTGTCAAGTTTGTGGAGCTCAGTTTTATGTGTACCCCAAGGAGGACAGCTCAAAGATGCGGAAAACAATGTCTTTTCACTGGGGAGACATCCATTTCCCAACCTGCACAGTTGCTGTGGACAGCAGCTCCCTAGTATTATGACCAATAGACAATTTATCATGCACATCTCACACAGCCCAAACATGAGCCCCATGCAATACCTGTGGACTTATTCGATGCTCTCCGACGAATTTCAGTTACCATCAGCCGTGACACTTGAGTAGTAAACTGCAGGAGGTCAGAGAATTTTTCTGTCATTGTATTTGGAGGAGCATTTCCAAACACCTAAACCAAATGAAAAACAGGCACATCAAAAGTCAGGCAGTTTGTAAGATCTCTACAAACTACCACCCCCCTTTGCAAAGAAGGAGTATTACCATAGAAATTACAAGGTTTTGTTTCCCTGCTACAGTATTCATCACAGTGCAGGTGCTACCAGTGAATGCTCTAAGACACAGACATAGTTAAAACTAAGTCACAGAACCTCAGAATTGGAGATGGAAGGAAACCTGTACTAGTATCTAGTCCAATCTTCACGCTCAAGCAATAGCCCAAAGCCCATTCCACAGGGCTTCATCCAGGGCAGAGGCTGAGTATCTCCAGAGCAGCCTCTCTGGGCAGCCTGTGCCAAGGCTTTCCAGGGCTTTGGGACTCACTCTGGAAAGAAGTTTAGATCTGAATGAAACCTCCACTCTGGCAGGGAGGGTTGGACTGAAATGAACTTTGGAGGCCCTTTCCAACCTGTAACAGTCTGCGATTCTGTGGGGGGAGTTCTAATATATGAAAAGTAAAAAGGGAATTGTGAGTTTTCTTGCAAGATGAAAACCACACAGAGCTCCAAAAGACCACTGTTGCACATAACAGGGTAAAGACTAGATACCAAAGGAAATTCTCCAACAGCAGTTCTGATTCAAGAGCAACTCCTGCTGGCCCTAAACATCCCGCAGTGCTGAAAAAGCACAAAGCACTGCAGGGTTTTTCTAACAGCACTTCATTTCAACTTGTTGGACTTGCCTCTCAGAGAGAGGTCATGATCATATAGCAGCACAATTGAGCTGGACTCAACAGCTGCTTCACCCTCATCATCTTTAGCTGGGTCACCCAGGTATACTACTACAGCTGATCTGCTGACATATTGCTGCTGAGACTGTTACTGCTCCTCAAAGTGAAGAAAATTTACGGCGAGTGAGAAGATTCACCTGGATCTGGAGAGACTGAGAGATCCTGAACCTTGAAGATTTATAAGGATCGAGACTGAAGTCAGATGACTGCCATGATTTCAGAGAGATGCAGGAACTGTCTACAAATGGACATTCTGAACACTTTTAATCTCAGCTCAGTATAGAAGCAGTGTGACAAAACTCCATGTGTCTGGGTCTGTATCCTGTGTGGGGGTTTTTCTCTGATGTGTGTGGGGGGGAGTGAATTAAAATGTCTTGGTGCCTTTCTTCTCCAAATGGAATCAGTTGTTTCACTGCCTGCAGAACTGTCAGTGGGTCTGTTAAACCCTCCCTTTGTGTCTGATGCTTTAGCTAAAAGCTCTTGGCTGAAACACATTTGGGGTCTTTGACCCATGACACTAGAGGTGACCCAGGTGGGACACATGGGATCCAGACAAGGATCCACGTAACAGTACACCACTACTACTGCCACCACACAGGAGCCTTGTGAGCACTTCTCCAGAAAGACAATGTTGGTTAATTCTGTGCCAATTTCACTGTTCATTACTATGTGATTGATCATTTTACAGTCTGGAAACAGAAATGGTCTGCAAACCCATTTCACAGCAGAACTAGCAAGATGGTTTAAGCTACAGCATATCTGACACATGGTGTATCTACAAACAGCAAATTAGAGTGCTTTACCTCCTCTGGATGTAATGATTCATATTCCTTAGAATATCACAAAGAAAGTGGAGCTGCATTTCTCTCTGAAGAGAGAAAAACGCCTAAGAAAACCAACAAAAAAAACAACCTCAAACTCATACATGGTTAAGCAAGAGAGCATCAAAAGAGCTCCAAACACAACGGTTATTTCACTGGTTGCCTGTTCCTGGCCACTTGGATGCGTACAGACTGCAGACTTGCCTTTCATGCTCTAAATTTCTGCTGTCACCAAAAATCATGCTTCTTGGAGAACTCCTTCTTGGATCCTACACAGACGCTGTCATACCTTCTCTTCTCTCTGTCCTCAGCCCCCATCCACCCCACTTCCAGGACAACACATGCAACTCCAATGTCCAACAGCTCAGTGCTCTGTACAAGTGACACAGAGGTGCAGAAGCCTGGATCTGAGCTCCATCATTTCTCCTCCTAACAGAGGCATCCCGATCTGGTAACAGCTAATGCTTCCAACATGGACCTCCTTGCTGCAGGAACACAGAAGGAGCCAAATCTCACTGAAACCTGTCCAGCAGAATAGATAACTATGCAGAGTTTGAATTATGTTACTGACTGACAGCTGAAAACATTTGCAGCTGAGGGATATGTTTGAGAAACATGAACTTTTTTCTAATTAAAGCATTCTAGCAATATTTTAGTGTTTCCTGACATCAAAAGTAGTTCTCAGAGGAAAGTTATCCTGGAATTCAAAAGGAAACAAGATTTCCTGTATCTCCACACTAAAAATCTCATAGATGACTCTTCAGAAAATGAAACATTTCTCCTGTTCACTCTTCCATTCCAAAACAATGTCTGGGTTTGTTTTACTTTGACTTGCAGAGTTACTAAGCTGGCAGGACTGCTCCAAACCAGCTGTCCCACGGACATCTAACGCTCCAAAAGACAGGTAAGCCAAGGAAGACACAGCAGACTCCATCCGTAACACTCAAAGAAGAAGGTGGCATTAACCAGGAACTGAAAAGATAAACTGCTAATATAGAAATAAATAGATGACATCACAATTCTAAGGCTTTTGAACACTGAAAGACAAGAATGCATGTCTGTGAAACACAGGAGGGGAAAAATCTCCCTATAATAGGAAATGGTGTGAAGGACGAATGAAAAGAATAATCAGAGAATCACCGAATCATTAAGGTTGGAACAGACCCTCCATGATGATCCAGCCCAACCATCAACCCAATCTCAACCTGCCCACCAAAACAGATTTCCAAGCACCAGATGTACTTGTTTTCTGAACACCCCTAACAGCCTGTTCCAATCCCTGACCACTCTGACAGGGAAGACATTTTTCCTCTATGTCCAAACTAACCCTGCCCTGGCACAACTTGAGGCCATTTCCTCTTGTTCTGTCACTAGTGACTTGGGAGAAGAGACCAACCCCCACCTCTCTACAACCTCCTTTCAGTTACTTGTAGATAGCAACAAGGTCTCCCCTTGACCTCCTTTTCTCCAGACCCCAGATCTCTCAGCCGCTCCTCATCAGACGTGTCCTTCAGGTCCTTCACCAGCCTCACTGTCCTTCTCTGGACCTGCTCCAGCATCTCAATGTTTTTCTCGAAGGGAGGGGCCCAAAACTGACCCCCCTACTTGAGATGAGGCCTCACCAGTTTCCAGTACAGGGGGACCATCACTTCCCCATTCCTGCTGACTACATTATTTCTGATGCAGGCCAGGATGCCATTGCCTTTCTTGGCCACCTGGGCACACTGCTGGCTCCTGTTCAGCCACTGTCAGTGAGCCTCCTCAGGTCCTTTTCCACCCAGCGGTTCTCCAGCCACTCTGCCCCAAGCCTGGAGCAGTGCAGGGGCTGTTGTGACCAAAGTGTAGGACACAGCACTTGTTAAACCTCACACAACTGACCTCTGCCCATCGATCCAGCCTGTCCAGGTCCCTCTGCAGAGCTTTCCTACCCTCCAGCAGATCAACACTCCTGCCCATTTTGGTGTCATCTGCAGACTTGCAGGGGGTGCCCTCAATTTCCACACTCAGATCACTGATAAAGATGTTGAACAAGACTGGCCCCAGCACTGAGCCCTGGGGAACAGCCTGTGACCGGCTACCAACTCAATTTCACTCCATCCAACACAGTTCTTTGGGCTTGTCCATGCAGCCACCTCTTTACCCAGCAGAGTCCACCTGTCTTGAGCCCTGAGCCTCCAGCTTCTCTAGGAGAAGGCTGAAGTCTGGATAAACATCATCAGTAGCCTTCCCCTCATCCACTAGGTGGGTCACCTCCCAGGAGGTCAGGCTGCTCAAGCCAGACCTGCACTTCATAAACCCTGGCTGGCTGGCCCTGATCCTCTGGCTGTCCTGCACTTGCTGTGTGAGCTCAGAATGAGCTACTCCAGAATCCACCCTGGTACAGAGGGTGACAAGCCTGGAGTTGCCCAGATCATCCTTCCTCCCCTTCTGGTGGGTGAACACAACATGAACAAACTTCTAGTCATCTGGGACATTCCCTGTCAGGCAGGAACACTGATATTTGATGGTGAGTGTCTTGACATGCTTCTCCACCAGTTCCCTCAGCACTCTGTGACGGATCTGGGGAGCTTTCTCATTCATTTCAGTGATCTTCCCTCACACTGAAGCGACTGAGGAAAACACCCCTGCGTTCCTAATTCCTCTAGCAATTGCCTCTGAAGTCCCTTTTGATTGATTCTGTGATTCTTCCCTCAACTTTATCAAAATCTTGCCTCAACCTTATTACTCCTTGCTTGTGTGACCAGCAGTGGGTAATAATCAGATGGCTGTGGACAGTTCCCTTGTAATGTCCCTATCCCGGGCCCAGGGAAGCAGCAGAGCTCCCTGTGAGGTGGGTCAGGCCTGCACATTCGGCCCTCTGTCCCCCTCAGAAGGGAATCACCCACAGCAAGGACTCTTGTTTCTTGGTAGAGGCAGTTGTAATGCCTGGTGCTGACCAACTCACCCTTGGCAGCTCCTGGGGTGGGTCTTCACTTTTGTTCTTATCTGGCTGATTCTCAGATTCCAGAGCCCAGTTGTGCTGGGGCAACCGGGGGTGTGTGCAAGGCTGTGAGGGCAGATAGTCACCTGCTGCCCCAGGCAGGGACCCATTTCCATTCCTCCCCACCCTGAGCTCCTGTCTGACTACTGAGACTGGTTTGGGGAAACAGAGAGTGGCTCCAATGGTTTCTTTCTTGCACTCCTTGATGCTCCTCAGCCTGTTCCCCTCCTCTTACAGTTCTGTCCCCAAGCAGTGGAGTGTCTCCACCTGGGCTCACCTCCCACAGGTGAGGTCTGTGCTCCTTCCTGTGCCAGTGCCTCAGCTGGGCACTCCCTACAGCCTGAGACCTGAGGGGCTGAGTGGCTGCCCTGAACCTCTATCTGGCTCACTACATGAGTTGTGGTGTGGGCAGCACATGAAGAGGCCACAGCAGACCCTGCAGCTCTGTTTCTGTGCAGCCTGCACCACAGGCCGCTGTGCTGGCAGCAGATACAGGACCCATCCATGTGCACTCCCCACACTGCACTCCTCTGCGCTGACTGGATGCTTCCAGCAAAACCCACATTTAAATACCCTGTGGTCACCCTTTCAACACTCCCAGCCCACTACCTCTCAGCTTCACCTGTGGTTTTGCAGGCCTCCCAGGTGCCCAGTGGCCACTTCCAGCCAAAGTCAGGGTTATTTTGCTACCCCAACAACCCACTTATGTCTGATAACAGTTATCAGGGCCTGCAGAAAACAAAGTGAAGACACACAGACAGTAGGTGCCTCCTTCCACCTGCTGGACTGCAGATCACATTTTACAGAGGGTACAAACTGAACTGACAGTATCTGGCAAGAGTCTCTATCTGTGGCAAGAAATACAGCCCTAAGAGGGTCACAAATTAAGAACAGCCAGAGTTTGAGGACAGTGATGCTAAAACCAAATAATCAGAGAAAACAGCAAGTGAGGAAGACCCAAAAGCAAAATGTTTCACAAACATCAAAAAATGCCTGTCTTCATAATCAAGTTCATCTTAGCAATGAAGGGAACAAAAAGCCTGTGGGATTTAGAGAAAATAATTCATCCACAAAGTGGAATACCTGAGCTTACTTTTCCCAAACTCACACAAGTTAGCAGTAGAACAAGGCGTAAGACCTAGGGCAACAGAATGGTATTTGGGGAATCTACTCACTAGTAGCCTGAAAAACCTAGTAATACGACATGCCTTGACTAGGACTAATTCCTCTAGGCAGCATGTAGGCAGCTGAATATTTGAAGGGAAGTTGTAGCCAGGTGGGGGTCAGGCTCTTCTCCCAGGCAACCAGCACCAGGATGAGAGGGCAGGGCCTGAAGCTACACCAGGGGAGGGTTAGGTTGGAAGCCCTTCTTCATGGGAAGGGTGATCAGACCCTGGACTGGACTGCCCAGGGCAGTGGTGGAGTCCCCATCCCTGGAGGTGTTGAAGGACAGCCCGGCTGTGGCCCTTAGTGCCCTGGTCTGGCCACTGTGATGCTGTCAGGGCATAGGGTGAGCTGGATGAGCTCAGAGGCCTTTTCCAACCTCAGTAATTCTGGGATTCTGTGAATGTCTAATACCAACAGAAGGCACACATTCCCAAAAATCAGCTGATAAACAGAAAATTGAATTTTCCTATAAAGTTTTTTTATTATTCCAGTTCTCCACAGTGCTATGCACCCAAGAAAAGCTTCAGGAGCAAGGGTTCATGTCACAGCAGGAAAAAATGGAACACTAGATGTGTACCTACTATTCAAGACCCCAGAGCTATTACCAAAAGTAGTACCCATAATAAGGCTGCAGAGTACATAAGGCATCAGAAGAAATGTGGTCCTGTGAATTCCAGTAACTGGACAGTCCTGCCTCCAAACAAGCTCTCCGTGCCTGAGTACAAGTAGTAGTGAAACATAAACATCATGGCACAAGTGCTCATTATATCTTCCCTGCAGATTGCATGCTACAATTTCCCTTTTGTCCAGAAAGACGAATTCAGACTCAATACACAAGAAGGCGGCTAGAAGGGTGATAAGAATATAAATAATTGATCACAAGAGGAGATTAAATCTTTCCAGGTTGTTTAGTCTAGTAGAACCAATCCTGACAGGAGATCCTATGGCTGTGGTATCTGAATATGTTTCAATGCAATCAGTACAAAGAGTTCTTCAGACTGCAGGACAGCACTATCACACAAACAAATGGATGTAAACTTGCTGCAAGTACATTTAGGTTGGAAAGCAGATGACTGTAGCAGCAAGCTCTGCAGAAAAGTTCTGTGCAAGTATATGTGGAACCGTGGACTGCAACTCTAAACAAGCAGTAATAGAAGGCAATGACTAACAGCAGATTGATCCACCCACCCAGCACTACGAGAGGAGAAGGGCAAAACTGAAATTATGCCAGTGGAAGTAAAGCTTCTGTTGTGCTGGAACCAAAGGTGCTAGAGGTCCTGGGAGTACCAAATAGGAACAGCCAATTCAAGTAAATGACACATCTCTTACAGATTCTCCTGCTTACCCTGTTAAACACTGGCAACATCATGTAAAGCTTTTCTTCCTGTTCTTTCTGAGTCATGTGCCGTGGAGGATGACAGAGCTCTGTGAAGAGGCGACGCAGATGCATCAAGCCTAGCGCATTATCCTGGGGGCTACACTCCTCCTGCCGTGGCCGGCCCATGATCCTCTTCACCATATTCATCTTGGCTGACTTCTGGGATCTCCCTTGTATCCTGCTCATAAAGGAAAACAGAGTTATTGAGTACAATAGATTTATGCATTACTCCATCACTGCCTTTAAATATCTAGCACCCTTCCATGCAATCACAACACAGTGCAGTTAAGAGTATCTATCTTGATATGCTAGGCATTGATCAGGGTCTACCTGCAGGGTTTAAAGCTAAAAGCTTGAAACAAGAAAACACCAGACACTCTTCAGCACAAAACATGACTAGCAAGGCTTCTGACACTGCAAGACATGTGGGCACTTTTTATTAGATTATTTTTATGATTGATATACATTCTACAGCATCTACAGCAGCGTGATCTACGCAGCAAAAAGGACTCTAAAATAATTCTACAATAAAATCAGTTTTATACTTTAAAATCTAATCAAACAAGACCTTCAAACTCCCTCAGATACTGGCTTTATCCCTGATCATCTCATGACTTTAGAGCATGATTCACTACATCAGCCAATCTGCCAGCAAAGACTTTCTCTTCTAGGTACATGGATCCCATTTCTTCCCAGTAACATGTAGTCACTGAAGAAGCTAACGCCCTGGTGATGTCACCAGCCACAAAGCCAGGTGTTGATCTGCATGCTGTATCAACCTCTGCCTGCAACCCTACCTCTGACTGGCAATACAAAGCATATCACTCAGTCCCCTGTCCCTTTCATTTATGCACCCAGTGCTCTGAAATGCCACTTGATCTTGGCCAGGCTCTGCTTTCACCGTGTCACTGGTAACCATGTGTTTTAAAATACCTCAGGGATGTGACACAGCACCTGTACTTAACCCTTTACTAGTCTTCAAAATAACATGGTCCAAATCTTGTGAATGCGAAATTGGGGTCAATCAAGCAGGACCTTGCACAAGAGTTGAGAGGGTCAGAGCAGATAAATTCCTCGAGAGACGCAGCCGGTCACACACTATGGCAAAAGGGGCTGTTCTCACAACTATGTTTGGTAAGATAAGAAGTAAACATCAAAACAATTTCAGCTCCATACACAACGTTGAGGATTCTATCAGTTTAACAGTCTGGAGAATTGTACTGTCGACCTGTCATCACTTAAAAGCAGTTAGAAAAATGAAGCTCAGTAACTGCTATAAAATTATTCAAGAGTAGAAAACTCCTTACAAGAAACTTTAAGATCTTAATTACTTAAATTATCAAAAAGAGACGTTATTACCATAAAGAGTCAATTATTAAAAGGAGGGCAAATACCCATTCCTAAAGAACTAAAAGCTGGAGTTTAAGGTGTGAGGAAAAGCAGCAGTTCTCTTGGCTTGCTTAAAAAAAACGAGCAACTATCAGCAAGGATTACACTCTTAAAACTGAAAATAACTACCCCTTAGGAAGAAGGGTTAAAAACCCCAAAACCGAAATACTGTTCTGGAACGAGTTCACAAACCAGCATTTTACCAACACCCTGGAAAGACAAGAAACTGATGCCAAATGAAACCCAGAAACTGATGTTTTGGTGCAATGGAAAAAAATCACTTCTGAAACAACAAATGTTTAGAAAGTTAATGTCACAGACAAGGCACCGACTGCCAATCCACACAGGACACCTGCACTGGCTTTTCACAGCTGAGGAAAAATGAGATACAACTGGGTGCCATCTTTTAACCTGTTATCCCTGAAAAACACCACAGGTTAACAGACTTCAGATCAGCACTATTCACAGAGGTCAATATGAAACAGCCCAGCTGTGTCCTTCTGGAATGGAGGGGCCCAGAACTGGACACAATATGCAAGATGTGGTCTCACCAGGGCAGAGTAGAGGAGGAGGAGAAACTACTTCATTCACTCTAGAGTTGAGTCCTACAAAAAAACCATGACACTACAGGCTCCACGCAACATCATCTGAAGTGTATTGTCTGTGAAATCTGAAAGAGTTTCTCAGATTTATTTTTGCCAGCCCAAATACAGCGACTTTTTTACTGATGACCACAGCACAGACTGTCTACAGAAATACATTGAGGACAGTTTCAACACTAGACCCAAACCTTACATATATGAGAAGGACTAGGTAAACTCGTGGTTTAGAATGCAAAAGCTTCCTCATTGTGCCTTGCAACACCAAGATGTACTTCGGCTAAGAAACACTGGGAGGTCTTAGCTCACCCAAACCAAACACTTTTAAAACCCAAACAGTGAAGATCTTTTGACAAGTGATGCACTAGAACACGGCACCTTTCAGAGGTGAAAGGGCAGCAGTATGTTGCTACTATGTCCTCTGTAAAATATTTTGTCTGAGTTTTTCTTTGTTTAGGCTCAGGCCTGCAAGGCTAGGTAATTATCTGCCTCATAATTACAGTCACAAGTGTTGGTCCAGACACTACATTGGTACAGCATCAGCATCTTAGCAGTGAAACACAAACCAATTTCTTCCTTTGTAGATTATAATGGGGTATCAGCATACACCTCCATCCCAGCTATCTCAGGAAAAGAGCTACTTACACACAAAGAAAACAATGCATGAGGAAGCTGGGTTACTGAGAAGAAAGGCAGCAGCTCTCCCTAACGACTGACAGCCAGTGCTCATTCAGAGACTCTCACCTGGCCGCAGTAAGGCAGCCCATGGGTCAAAGCCTATTCCCATACTAAGTTTCCCTCCTATTAAACAGCGAGTTATCCTGTTAATTCAGGAACTACTTCACTGAGAAATCCTCCCAACACCACTCCACTCCACTTTATGTGCTGCAAAGTATCAGTGACTAAGGAAAGTGTGTAAGCAAGGGTTTGCAAGGTCACACTACTATTTCAGGATTATGGCTTTCATTGGGCTCTCCCACCCACCACCAATCCACACACCCCCACCCTTTGCATTAGTCTTTTAAAACATCTCAAAGAATCTTATACCAACACCTAGAATCCTACATTTTTCTTTCTTCGATGAGTCTAATTGCACACAACAACCTATTTTGTTCCTATAAATTGAAGAGATGTTTACAGAGGTCTCTCAGGTCATTGCTAGCGTCCAGTCCAGAGACAGACAATTCAATAGAGTTATTTTTTTGTTTGCCCTCTGTCAAAAGAAAAAGGGGGTTTAATCAAAAAGATCCAGCTTTTAAAGACAAATCCCTTTGTTTCTTGCTCCATTAGAAACACCATTCTTGTGCTTAGTTTGACCCTAATGCCTCGACATCACCGCACATGAAAATTCTTAATACTTCAACAAATATGAAGGGCGTGGGAAACTGGTCAGTGAGAAAGATAGGAGTACAAAACATGGGTTATTAGCCTTTCTAATTCTATTTCCCACCAAAAGAACTGCAGCTACATTACATTTTTACACATTTTTGTTCAAATAAATGACAGAATACAGATTTTTACTTCTGCATATAGCCTGTTCTGTCCTAACCTACAAGCATCTTGCGCTTATGGCCACAAGGTAACCTCAACATTGCATTTTCTTATTCTTTAATTAATAATCACAAAATCTTACTTTGCAAAATTACTTCCAGTACTTTGATAAAATATTTCCAAGCTAATAATTTCTTCCACTGCCCATAAAACAAAAAGACAATTTTTAAGATCTGAGGTGCAAACCCACAATCCATTATGGGACTGAAAAGTCTAATTCAACTGCCTTTTCATTTCCTACTCTACATCTTTTTCAACTAAAATGATAGGCAAAGTCTCATTTTGTCTTGAACTATCACACACTACCCAAAGAACCCAAAGGTCATTCGGCTTCTGTAAACACTTCAACAGATACACCCATCTTTTCTTTAAGAAACTTCATGAGCAATTTTCACATTTCAGAAGCCAAACAGTAGGCAATAAATATTGGACCGGCTTCCAACTGATAAAGTCTCACCTTTCAGGCTATATAACAGTATAGATGGTCCTCCATGTCTTCACAAAGCAAGATGAAGAAACACAGCCCATCACTAAGGTTGGCTGAAATCCACATTTAACTGCTGGCTTCTGCACAGCCTTCATGTGTGAATTTTAATTTAGACTTTAACCACCACATCTGCATATAAAGACAGCTCTGATCTCCAAAAACCAGTTCAGATTTGCTAGCATAAAGGAAGTCTGAAATAGCACACCTCAAACTGTTCACTCCATGGTACCTCCTGAGGCAGGAAAAAAAGACACAGTATTTCTGCCAGAAGAAGGTTTTGAATTGTTTGTGCAAGACTGAATACACTGACATGGCACGGTGAGGGGAAATGAAGGTCTTTATCTGTAAAAGAAGCCCTTCTGCTTTAGGAGGTGAAGAATAGTTAATCCAGAAAAAGAAATCATCTTACCATGTTTCATTAATTTTAATCATAAGCAGTGGCTCTCTGCTGGTATTATGTTAGGAGACCTTTAGGACACCAGTGTTACACATTCACGTGATTCATTCATAGACATACAGGCTCCAAGAAACTATTCGCTCATGCGTGTGCAATTCAGACCATTACGGCATTTCTTGCACTCCTCTGACCTGTTCCAGTGTGGTCTTGAGCTGGCAGTCCAGCCCTAATTGCAGTAAAGTCTGCACTAGTTACAGACACACCATTCCTTCTCTCCTTCACAGGGTGCAAAGGACAATTTTTACCAGAGAGACACAGTGAGTGGACAAAACCAGCTGCAACGCAACAATCCTGATGGGCAGAAAAAGAATCCAGGCTGGCCACAGGACAGCCACAAAGGATAATGACAGAAGTAGGACTCATTTCTGCACTGACCTGTCATTTGGGAACACTCACTCACCAGAAAAGGGTGCCTAGTAAAGCTTCAAACAGATAACAGAGTGTCTGGTTTTCAGTAGTCTCTCTTCAACACAGACACAGCAGATCACTTTTGGAAACTGAAATGTATCAGATTAGTGTTAATCTGGACTTTTGCAACTGGAAGCGCTAGCTGGGAAGACAACAGAGAAGCAAACTCCAGTTACTCTCCAAGCCTCAGAACATCTATTAATGCCAACAGAGAAAAGCCATGTTAGAATAACTGAAACATCTCAGAGAAGTCTACACCTTGGCCAAATCACCCAATACATAAATCAAAAGCAGAACACTGCAGGGAAAGCTTATAAAACAAAAATGCACACAGTTGCAGGAAATGTTTGCTGAATAATACAAAGAGAAGTTAAAAACAACCACAAGCCAGAGCAGAACAGGCTACTGTCTTCCTTAATTCCACTAGCAAATGCCAATGAATGAATTCTTGCTATGCTCTGGTGGTAGAACATCTTGAGCATCACTGAATGTCATTTTTTTAGGGTTAGTTTTGTTTTGGTTTTGTTCTCACAAGGCCTGAGTGAACTGATTTGCATTAACTGGACAAACAGAATGCCAGCTGTAGCTTGTCGGGAATACAGAACTGAAACCTTGCTTTGCCAACCAGAACCACATGGCAATGACTACACCATGCCAGTCAGGAAGGGAAAGGCTGCTAAGACCTGGGAATGGAGGGTGTGAAATCACACACACACATGAGAAATAACAAGCAAACAAAACAGTGAAATAAACTGGGCTCTCAAGTACTAAGCGTGTGCTGGGATGGCATGCAGACCCCAACAAAGGTACAGGGAACAAACCCTATTCCAGAGTAGGGCTCTTAACATTAGTAGTAAACAAGCGAAGCAAAAATTCCTGTCTATAAAAGCTGTTCTACTACAATTAACAAGGAAACAACGAGCCATTATTAGCAAGGGAAAGAGTGCTCTGAGCATTTGCCTTTCCAAGTGACCAAGCAGTGTGGGGGGAAAGATGGGGAAGGGCACCTGTGAATGTAGAATAAGCTGCCATACCGAAGCAGTAAGGTTTGGCACCACACACAGGAATGGCAACAATCAAAGTGCAGTTGTGACAGCTGGCTAGAAAAGCCACCACATTTTTCCAGATGGACTCTGGTATTATGGCCAAATGTGTTGCCTTCTGCTGTGGTGGTGGTATGGGGTTTACTTCCCAACAGAAATCTAAAGCACTGACTTCCTCTGGCAGCATAAAGTAGCCATTTATATACCCCAAATAATACTGCTGCCTTTAAGAAATTATCATATGAAATAGGACTAGAAGCTCGGTAAGGAGTAAAATTTGTTTCCATGGAGCTGCCCCTGTTTATAACAACTTGGGTAAGAAAAACAACAAACTAATCCTACCAGCATCCGCTTGGCTGATGTAATAAAACTCACCTCTCTGGTACCACATAGAAAGAGAGCAACAGAAGCAGCAATGTATCACCGTTAAAATCACCACTGAACCCTGGGCAAAAAACTTGTGTATTGTTGAGGAAGTAACAAGTAAATAAGGGTTAATGACCATAAACCTTTTTGAAGGGATACAGTGCAACTGAAAGAGCTCAAGACCTTACCCTTAGGAATTCAGAGCAGAGAGGTTTGGAAAGGCAGTAGGAAAAAACACACTGCTGCCTTTTAGACAATAAGAGATCTCTTCAAACCACTGCATTGTTCCACTGTGTGGAAGGTGCTGAACTTGTCCATTTGCTACGTGAGCCCAGGCAGAGGTGCCTCTCCAAACACCACACGGGAATCTGGACACCATGGAAAAGAACATTTAATGGCCTACCCTTGAACTGACTTCTTAGATGAGGGTCCTCTGCACTGAAACTAGGATGGTCCAAAACCTTGGAACCAAATGTTGCACAGTATACAGCACAGATCACAGAATCATGCAGGTCCTCCTCCTCTGCTACCATCTTTCTGTTGGGTGTCACAAGATCCTCTGGGAAGGAGTCATGAACTGCAGATCAAAGCAATTTGACCATTATCAATGTCCAGACTTCAAACAGCTCTTTGGGTCCTGAGGATTTCAGGTACAGCTAGACTTCACTTCAGGATCTGAGCCTTGCCTTTGGGATCAACCTTGTCACACAGCACACACAGGCACCTCAAGCTCAGACAGAGCAAAGAGTCAGGACACACTATCTGATTGCGAGTCTTCCCTTACAGAAAACAGGTCTGGCTCCCTACTAACACACACTACTGCTCCCAGATGACTGAACAGTCAAGAGAGCTACCAGGCTTACAGAGGAGGACTAGGATGGAACCATGATAGGCAGAAATCTAATTTAAAAGTAGCCCATTGTGATGGGGTTACAAGATTTCTGTCCCTCAGTAGACAGTGTACCAAGTAAAGAATTACTCAGGGAAAAAAACAATTCAGAAAAACCTACAATATGCCACGCACACACCAAACACAAGCCTACAATGCAAACTGCAACTGCAGACTTTTTGTTCTGGTGTTCACTAAGACACTTATTAAATGATTTGCGTTGGTGTAGATATCCTTCGGCATTAAAGTCAGTGTCTCTCATACAGAGAGAAAGCAGCAGCATTTTCAAGAATTCATGCTTATTTTGCTTACTTTTACAAGCAGTCATGAGGTTGATGGCTGTATTATTCACCTTACCTACTGTCAAAGCTATTTTCGTTTCCTCCTGCTTAGTAATAATTCCAAAACCGAAGTTATATTTCACAGTGAACACTTTCTCCATAGCATTTTACTGCATGGTCTGCAAGATTAAATAGGACAGCTAGAGGTTCCCCCCAGAAATGAACTTATAATTTTCAAAAAGCAAAAAAATGAAGCCTACAGCACTCAGAGATGGATGAGTTACTATTTTAGCATGGCGGGGGTCTCAGTACATTTCCAAGAACATTAACTAATATAAGTCAATAACCATCCTGCTTCACAGCAGAGTTGCCACACTTGGGAACAAACTCGTACAAGCTGCATTTTGAAAACTTCACACAACTAACTAAAATGGTTCAGTTTGTTCCTTAGGTGGGATGACAAATACAATCTATCTATTTCCCACTTTTTTCAGCACAGCCAACACTCTAAACATGGAAAGTGATGCAGTTGTTTCAATTACATTATTCAAAATAGTACTGTAGTTTCACTAAATCTCAGCTTGCTGAAGGGTTCAGTTCCTCTTTGTAACACCAAATACAACTCCCTACGGGTCTAACAACAAGAAATACAACTCTACAAAATCTAGTCATGGAATTTGTTGTTACTCTAGAAGAGAGAAGTATAATGCAAAGAAATACAAGTATTTGTATTCATTTAGGTCTCATCCTACCTTGAATTCTCGAATTTCAGCGCAAGCATCTTAGTTTTGAAAGCCTCTCTGTGTAAGATATTACTACTAGGAGACAGCAAGTTCCACTGCCTAGCAGCCACTGCCAGCCCATCATTAGAAAACATCCTTGTGGCAGTCAGGCGGACCTCCGGAGGTTTGCACCGCCATCTCCCAGTTCCAGCTGTACCAGTGCCCAGGCTGGTTTGATTGTGGAGCACAGCTGGTCCCTCCTGCAAGCATGAGGATGCAGAAAGGGATTCCTCCTTTTGTCTTACAATGCCCAGACCACAATAACTGGGATAACTGATCATTAAAAAAAAGCAAAAACCACACACACAGCAGAAGGTATGAACCACTATATGCTTGAGTAAAAACATAGCTGCTCTGCAACACAGTCACTTTGAATGAGTGACATGCCACAGGCTACCAGTGAGTTTGTTAGACAACATTTTCCCTGCTTCTCTTATCTCACAGAAAAGTGAGTTTATTTAAATTTCAGTTACAATAAAACTTAGATATTCTGGAAAAAATAGAAGGAATACAAGAGACACTTCTTACCAGAATAAGTTTAATAAGCTTTTCTAACTAACGATAAAATTTAGGTGGTTTTTTTCTGGTCTGTTTTAAAATGTTTCCTATTGAAGCTTGCCAGGCAATTTTCCTGCACAGCACTGTGCACAGAACAGCTGATTCAGCCTCTCTGTCAAGTGTTTCACTTCAATAACAACTCTTCAAAATGGAAGGATTTTCCACGGAAACCCACTACCAAGAACTCCAGTTATTCACATATTGTATCTCACCGCTGTAGTACCCCTTTCTCCAATAATAACCGAAGATACAGAAAACAATTTAAGATCGAAGCTGCACCTCACTGAAAAAATTCTCCCAGCACCAAAGGATACTCAAATTACCACAGCAATCACAGCTTTTAAACTTGATTTATCCCAGAAAAGAGCCTAAATGTGCACGCAGTAAAAGCACAACTACTAAAGCACAGTTTATTCCCATTGTTCCCTTGAATTTATCTACACATACACACACTATTACAGAATCACTGAGGCTGGAAAAGACCTCTGAGATCAAGTCCTGCCTACTCTTCCTTGCTAGAGGAAGAAATACCAACAATAGAAAAAAAAAAACCCAAATAAATTGTGTATCAAGTGCATTGCAATGCCATTGGCAGCCACAGAAATGGCTAGTTGTCTACTACCATGCCTGGCTTCTGCAGTCTCTCTATGGAAATGCATGGCTTCAGTAGGACAGCCTGCACAGTGCTTGGCCTCTTCAGAATTCACAAAGTATTGAGGATCTTCCTAGCACTTCTCTCATGCTGGTATTACTGGGGTGACATTTTTGTCCTCTTCACTTTTTAAAAAGAAACACCTACCAAACTAAGGTGATCTCTCAGCAACAATGAGGGTTTCTTCACAAAAACTCTTGCCACCACACAGCCAGATGTTATGCTGCAAGACACCAGTCAAGTATCTTGCAGCACTTGAACAGTTTCATCTGCATCTACAGGAATAGGCCTTTTGGCTTTTTCCCAGGGAGTTATATGACAGTTATAATCAAACAAGAGAAAGCTCTAAAACTAGGTTTACTGCACCTCTAGTTTGTTTCAATTCATGAGATCCAGAGTCTTTCCACAGGACTGCCTAAGGCTTGCCTTTCAAAAGCTACTGCATACCTGTAATAGCTCTTCCAATACCTTCTATTTGGGACATAAAGACAGGGCAAGAGAGAGCCACAGCATTTTTGCACTCCAATTACAGCACTGCTGCATCAAGTCTTTGCCACCCGGTGTATCTATTATCAATTGATTTTGTAGCCTTGCTAGAAAAACATGTGGTAGGAGAGCAAAGACTGAGAACCATGCTCCAAGAACTCAGAAAAACAGCAGCAGGAATTAGAGAACCAGAGAGCAGCATCTCCACAGAATTACCTACAGTAGAGATTATTTTTTCCTTGGCTATGATACACATCCATAAAAGACTATGGTATCATGAACAGACAGGAACATATCAAAGGAGTTTCAGGTGTTAATCCATCACTACAAAAAAGTTATTCACCTCATAGGAAACATTGGTGCTTACCTCTAAGGGAACCAACAAACCAATCTTTCATGATAATCGGACAACTATGGGAAGTGTGCTGTGCATGCAAGCTTGCAGCACACAAACATCCTTGTCTCTCTCAGGGAGCTTAAACCCAAAGTGTATGTCAGGCTTCTCTAACAGCACCCCAGGTGACACTTAACTCCACATTTCATAACTTATCCTACAAAAGCTTTTGAAAAAGAGGGTTGCTCCTCCCTGTTCATACATTTTCTGTCTGTAGCAAACTAAAGGAGTGACAAGACAACAAATAACAAAGCAAAGGGCAAACTCATGCAAGGAAAAAGGCTTGAGGTGATGAGGTTAGTGCTGGCAACTCCCCTGGCAATCTAGCAAAAAGCATACAGAAGTTCTTTTTCCCTTGCGTACATCTCCAACAAGCCAAACAATAATCCACAACATAAACACCTCAAGCTGCTTCTCCCAGCCTCTCCATCCTTCCTGAATGTCAAACAGCCCCTCAGGCAGCAGCATGCATTTCGTACTGCACACACAGAAATGCAATAAGAGAATAGAGGCTGCAAAAGCTCTGCTTTCAGAGTCCAAACAAGCTGTTTGGCTGCATTACAGAGACCGAACAAAAGGCAGCAGCCCTAGCATCAACTGCCTAACTGGATCTGTTGCTATGCCATCGGTGGCACTGAGACCGGCAGAACCAAACTCACAGCTCGGTAAGAGTTAGAAGCAGGTGGGTTTATTCAGCTCTGGGCAACACAGGGGATATTTCCACCTAATGACTGCACAGGGTTTGAGCTTTCTGAGTTCATATTACATGATAAACATCACTTAGTCATATATATGCATTAGAGTTTTGAAAAACCATTAACATATACCATGCCTCTAACTCCTGCCATCTGCAGTGGTCCCAAGCCTGCGGTGGTCCCAAGATGGTGCAAAGGACCTGTCTCCAGGTGAATTTTTCATCTTTAGGTGCTAATTGCTGGGCTCAACACTAATTCAACTATCAATCTCTTGGCCTTGCAGATGACAAGAGGTTTAGCAGTTTTTGTTGACGGATTCCCTCTACCTCATAACTGTCTATCTTCCAGTTCCCTTTATCTCTTCTTCCTCAAAAGGCCCCTTTCTTATGTTAGTGCATTTTAACTACAAGGACACAAGTTGATGGCTAGGCTGTTTTACAGGGCCACAAGTTTGTATTTCACTACTTCCCCCTCATTATTTCAGTACTGCTAGAAGCTTACAAGAGCAGATGTCTACTCCACAATGTAGACAAAACTCTTGGGACTTTCCAGGAGTGTTGCTACCTCTCCACATGTCTAATTCAGTAGCACTCCAAGGCTTCCAATCCAGATAAAGTATTTTTTAAGGTAACATCCGTTTCCATGCAAGTTACTAGGTTTCAGTAGTGTAATTTTGTTAAAGGACACCATGAACAAAACTGAGTGTCAGTAGAGGCCATCAAATTCAGCAAGATCAATATACCTGGGCTATACAGTCCGTGTTACTGTGATGTAACAAGTAAATAGTGGGCATTGGTGACACCTGCATTGGTGAGCTAGCTTTAAAGAGGGAGAAAAAAAGCTGAAAGCCCAAGCCTGTGCAGGAGGAGGGAGTCCCCTGCTGGTTGGCTGACCTGCCATTGTGTGCTCACCACGTGGCTGGGCCATGTGGCTGCTGCCATTCTGATTTATGGGACAGCAGGAAGAGAAAAGCCTTGTCACAGCTTGCTGCTGAGAAAGACACTTGGACTGCTCCGAGTTAGTGGGAGTACGGAGCCCAGCAGGGCACTTGGTCTTCCAGCTTGGCAGAACTGTTCACGCAAAACAAGCTGAAGATTTGTAACTCTTAAAGCTGTAGCAGAATGTCTTGAAACTGGGGTTTGAAGTGTTCTGGGGTGCATCTCCCCAATGCTGCTGTGCTATGTCTGTGTCCCTTTCCCCCAGGGGACCTGACCTGATGCCAAAGACTGCTAAGGAAAGCTTTACTCATTTCTTTTCTCAGAAGGTGTACAGTGGCATTGTGACAGTTTCTGGTTTTGATTGTGTTACCTACTTAGGCTTTGCTGCCATTTTTTTCTTTTTTTTTTTTTTTTTGCTTTGATGAAGTTTCAATNCTTAGATGAAGATTCAATAAACCCTTTTTGCTTCCAGGAGCTGTTTTCTCTTGCCTGATAAATTCTATCTGAGACCCCTCAAGACCTGGTTGCCTTACTTTTTGTTTTTGTGATTTTTTTTCCCCTTTGTTAACCCAGGACAGTTACAGGTGCCATTGCTGACAAACCCAGATACAGCAAGCTGGAAAGCAGCTCTACTTACAGTGCATTTTCAGGTGATTACAAATAGATCTGAGTTGTTCTAATGAACTATTTGCAATAAAAATTCTTTCTGCAGGATGGTGATTTAAGAAAGACCCCA
Organism: Upupa epops; assembly: GCA_013397515.1. NCBI lineage: Eukaryota > Metazoa > Chordata > Aves > Bucerotiformes > Upupidae > Upupa > Upupa epops. Next base: position 23,326 of record VZRI01010896.1, on the reverse strand, counting down.
GTAAAAAAAAAAATAAATCAACCATTACATGTATTACCTTCAAAAATCATCTGCCAAAACCTTAGACTCTTCCAGTTCTATCACTCCTATTCCCCCCCCTCCCCCCTTATACAGTAATCCAATTTATCTGTCAAGGAAGCCAACTAATCAGCATGATATCGGTTTCTCCCTGACAATTTCATGTTGGTTGGCTGTCTTTCCTAATCTTATTATCTTCTATGTGTTTATAAACTGCACCATGACTTTTCCTATTATCCACGAAGCTGCAGGTAATTCATGCCTCAGCTGGAAAGAAACTCAGCAGAGCTCCATAGAGACACTGACTGAATCAAATACAGCATGCCCAGGGCTGAAAGGAGTATCACCATAGCAGTGCTAAAACCAGCTTAATAAGCTCTGTCATTTCTTGCACGCCCTTTGAAGTGGAACAGCAAGACATATGAAATGCCAAGGAATCATTTCCTACATAAGTATCAGAAAAGCTGATCACGAGAGTAATCAGTCAATCTTCACAGATTCATAAATGTATATGCATTCAACAGTCTGCTTGAAACTGCCTGCTTTTACTAAGTTGAGAGGAAGACTAATGAGACAGGAGATGGAGAGAGCAGATGACCCTTTTATTAAATACTGAAATCTAAACACATAAGATTGAAGGCAGCAAGGATTTTTCCATGAAAGTAAAAAAGGCATATTTCTATCAGAACCCCCTGTGGACAGGTTTTTATTTCTTTTGCTACTGATGGATAAAAAAACTGGAGACTAAAGAAGCAGCACAAACCTAGGATCAAAGTACTGATGCTGGAATGAAGGAGCAGAAGATCCTATCATGGGGATTATATGAAAGGTCATACCCTGACGCGTTATTTTGGCCTTTCTGTGTGCTGTTGTTAAATTAGAAGGGATACCTTCCCATGAACACTTAACAAGTAAAATAAAGATGGTAAGAACATATGAATAGCTGCAGCTCTCCATAAGAAATGGCACCATGTACAAAAACAGTTGCTAAGCTCCACACACCTCAACGAGCAATGACAGCTAGCAGTTCCTTGTACTAAATTGTCTTTTCCCTAATGTCACCTCTTCACTTTCTGTGCCCATAACATGCTACAGCACTTCCCCCAGTGCCATTGGGATTTTTTAACATAGAGACCCTTTTGGAGAAGAATAAACAGTGTCCTAGAAAAGCTTGGGCATTACTCTTCTGTATCCAGATCATACAGATGTTTGCTTTTGAAGCGAGATAAAAAAATACTACAATTCCTTTACAGCAACAATACAGGTTTAAGGGATTTAAAGTCAGCTGCTCTTGTGGAAATTCGTTTCTTTGCTTAGGAGCAATAAGCACTTCAACATGCCTATTACCCTTTCCCTCATTTCATCCCTACTGCTTCATTGGATTTTACTTATTACATTCATTTTTCATCATCAAAATAAAGAAGAAGCCTCTTGTAGGTCCTAATACTTGTAGCAGGACTGCATAGCTACTGAGAATAACACAGCAAGCAGTCTACCCTGCTTTGACATCATCCAAAGAAACTAGAATAGGAAACAGAAATACAGGTCACTCAAGGGAAAAGTAGAGATAACATCACCTTTGTAGGGGTATGGAATGGTCCTGTTCCGCTCTGTTGTTCCACTGAAAAGTGTTATTCTCTCAAAGTAAAAGTGAGAGACTCGAAAAACTAGAACAATAATTGAAACCTCAAAAGTATCACAGTCATTCTCACCTTTGGTTTTTACATATCTTGGTTAACACCTCAAAGTTTAATGCAGCTTGCCTCTGACCATGCAATGCACCACAGAACTTTCTGTGTGTGACTACACAGCTGGGCATTTCTATAGCATCTATACAGATAACTAAATCCTAAATCTTTTGGGGGTAGAGCAATTTAGAATTCACCATGTTCTGATGGTGCCTGTATTATCTCCCACTCTCTCTCTGACAGGCAAATTAACTGCTTCACACAGAAGAGTGTGCCAATTACAAATCATAAGACTATTTCTACAAAAGCTCTTAAGCATCCACATCACTGACCTCTACAGCATTCCTGGGATCAGGGCAAACAGCTTCAAGAGAACAGGGCCCATTCCTTTCCAAGGCTTCTCTTCAACATCAAAGCTGTTCTTTCACTAGAAAAATAAAAGGGAAAATGTCAGAATATGAATGTGACAATAAAACCACAGAGCTTAGCCATTCTGAAACAGAAGATCAGTTACTCCAGACAACTGGACTTTCACGAACTGAAGAAATCTTTTGAATAGCTCCTGGAAAAGGAGCCATAGTAAATTAGGGATTGATACATGGTGTTAAGCTTATCTTCCCAAGTACATTATACTTGCTGAGAGCACACCAACTGCTAAGAGAATTACAATAAAGTGCAAGCCCAGTAATTAATGCACTGGCAGTCTGTCATCAGCAAGAGCTGAGGAACCACGTGATTTCTCTTCATTACAACAGAGGAATAAGAACTAAGCTGTACTGACCCCAGCGCAGCTGAGCAGCCATGAATCACAGAATCACCAAGGCTGGAAAAGACCTCTAAGATTATCAAGTCCAGCCTATGAGCTAACACCACCACAATCAGCTTGACCACAGCACTAGGTAACACATCCGATTTTTGTTTAAACACCTACAGTATGAGGGCTCTGAAAGAATCCAGCTTCCCCTGGCCCTGACTTTTTGGCTTTTTTTTTTCCAGAGTTATAAAATCTTTTTCTTTGAATCTACAAGTGGACACATACACAAGTCAATATGGGACAACAAATCTGAGTTCATTTCAGCATGACTCCATGAATCCATCATGATGAGATTCTCTAGTTAACCCAACACAGATGGCAGAGGCAGCAAACCCAACACTATTTGCTGTTGGACCTGGACAACTAGGTACCCTCAGTGAAATACTGCACCTTGGTAAATTAACCTTGAGATAGCAGACCGTCATCTTATCCCAATTCACAGTCAGCCCCACTACAGTGTTCCAAGAGTACAGTGTACTACACGTTAGGGGCTTACCTAAAGCAAGTGAGAAAACTCGATGCCAGTTCTGTTACAATCTGTTGGTTTATTATTTTGTACATTAAGAGGAGTAAGGAAGATTTTAGGGGAGAAAACACCGAAGGTCATAAACTAGCACTGTCTCAGGCACCTTACAAAGCCTTTGTGAAAGAGAGGGTTAACTCTCTTTAAAGCTACTTAAAGACACGTTGCAGCACGCAATAAAACCTTTAGTCATAATGTTGCTGCATGCACTGAACACTGAAGTAACTCACTGACAAGTGCAAGCGATCAGTATTAACAGCTAAAGCTAAATCTGTCCTCCACGATCATGAAATCCTCTGCTTCCCCTAAGACAGAGAAGAGAAGCCAATTAAAGTACACCACCTGAGACTTTGGGGAGCTTTTAAACTGCTGTTGTTTAGCTGTTAGAGTAAGGGGCCTTGCTTGTTGAGTGCAGACTGCTTTTAGAAGGAATACACCTACATTTGTCTGGGAGTATGTGCAGCAAGCCTTAACACAAATAGGGAACTATAGCGCCTGCTGCCCTCAATTGCATTTCATTCTATTAAGAACTGCATTGTAACATCAACAACCTCCCAGGTTCAAAATGGTAAGATTATATTTTTAAATACAGACAATGGAAGTCTCTGGTACAGACTCCAAATCTGATCAGACTGTGATTAAGCCAAATTTAATTAACACATACAATATTTGCAAAGCTCAAATGGCCAGTTTATGCTGCAAGTAGTCAGAACCCACAAGCTTACTTCATCAGAACTCAAGTATCAACTTCGTCTCCAGTTAAAATGGTAAAAAATACCATTAGGAAATTAAACCCTAAAGACAGTTTGCAACCTTCTGTCATGTGTTATTTACCTGGTCTAACAGAAACTAGGTACAGTAGAAGGAATCCCTGGATTATAAGTACCCAGCAGCCAAAGCCTCCTATTAGGTGTTTTAGAACATGAGACATCCAGCTTATCTATATCCCACAAGATACTTGTAATGCTCTGTCTCTTCAAGTCTACATTCCCTTCCATCCTGCTTCCATATTTTGCATTTGTTATGGTCACAAATGGCTTGAGAAAGACACCATTGAAAGCATCTGTACAAAATCTTTGTTTTGACTTGCAGTCTCAAAGGCAATTGACAAGGGGGTGGGCATGAGGTGCTGTCTAAACATAGTTAACCATAACTAAATGCCATCCTTGGCACCAAAATTCACCACTCCTACTTTACTTACATCTACCAATCGTCAGCACTGCCCAAACTTAAATGTTCCCTGTGGTCATCAGCTGACTTACCACCTGAGTGCATGCAAAGCCAATAGCATACCCCATTTATACTACAGCAATGAGAAACAGAACCTAAGTTTTCAACCTTTAACCTCCCAAAAGGCTGACAACTGCCAAAGAAGTATAAAAAATTAAAATAATGTAATAGCTTCATTTTGAATCCCCTGGTCACAAATAGAACAACTCTGGAAGCACTCAAGACAGACAGCTCATGCAACACCAGTCTCCTCAAATAACCCCACTTAGCGAAGGCCCAGTAGTATCTCAAGCAGAAATAGCAGCCACTGTACACCCCCTCCATCTCTGCTACCCTTGGACAAATCCCTGCCGCAGGTTCTGAGAAAGGAGCATGCTTTCTGGTCAGTGCTAAGGGGACAGTATAGGTTGGTTACCTCCTGCTTAATGAAGTCCCCGCTGGCATGTTAAAAGATGAAAACAAAACTCTTCAGGCTTGAGGATACAAATCTACATTTTTCAAACAATCACACCTGAAATTTCCTTCCCCCAAGGCATCCTCTCTCCATCCTAACTAGGTTTCTGACTCTCCACAGGGACAACAGACCTCCTGGCTAGCATGCAGGGCACCTCATGGCTGCCCTGCCTGCAAGCTGCCTTACTTATCTGTCTACTAAACAGATGCAGGAAGGAACGTAAAGTCAGCAGCAGATTGGACCTTTCCAGACACACTGTGAGAAGACATGCAGCACCTTGCTCTCTGGCTAACAGCTCTTCCATTTGCAGAGGCTGCATTAGTCTGTAATAGAAGGAAACAGAGCAAGGAACCAAACTACCCATTTCACATTAGGATCTTCTCATGACCACTTAAAAAAAAGAGTGGCAACTGCCTCATGAAAAGGTAACTGGCACGCAGCTAGTCATACCGTTACACACAAAGATGTCATGCTTCCACTTGCTGTGCTAAAAACAATACGTTCATCATTCCTCATCCACAAAGCACATGGGCATCGATGTCGATAGCAGCAGTGTGTGATTCAGCAGACACCAACACAACACAAAGGCCATGTAGCTGACTCTCAGCTCTGAGTTACTTCATTTTCATGGCCCACCGCTGAACCCTGGCAGCAGCCACATCTATTATTGTGCCGCAAGTGTCATTCAGAAAACAAGCTCCAGTCACCAAACACACCTCCACTCATGGCTTACATAAAGCAACCTACTGCACAGGACAACTTCCTTTGCTTGAAAGGTTTAGAATGTGGCATTTGCAATTTTTACAAAACATAGCATTAGGGTGGCTGCCTCGAGCATAACCAGCAAAAACGTAAGTAACACTTAACAGTTGCTAACAGCAAGCTGAGCAGACAGTTTTCAATCAACAGGCATTCCTCAGAGAGTTTATTTATGTAGTTATATAAATAAAAAACCATTTTGCCATCAAATGAGTAAAACCTTTTGGGGTGTTCTAACTATATACATATAATTAATACTAATTTCTTTTTTTTCCTATAAATATCTTTTTGTTAAGATAAAGGACAGAGTCAACTGAACATTGACTACCACCTATCTAAAATTCTTCTTTGGAATGGGTGCTAAGTTTAAAACTATTTCTAACAATATGTCCGGTTGAATAATCTCTTAGCTGTCATTACTTCTTTGTTCTTATCACTGAAATAATTTGCTTGCTGTAGCATAAAACATTTGCACTACTGCATCCCACTAGGTATTGCACCAGGAGCTTTAGTTTGGTATCTATTGATTTAACAACTCACTACTCCTATACGCTGTTTCTGGAGTTTAACACATCAAATAGAATTTCATTGCTAGCCTCATCTGACAGCCCACAAGAAGTGCTGAACAGCATATCTCAGCAATCACAAACCACTTGGTTCCTGCACAGGCACACTGAGAAAGTGACACCATAAAATCCCACTTTTTTACGTCTTATTGCTGTAAATGAAATACAAATGTTATGCAAACCTCCAACTTAGCTGCATTCCCCTCTGTTCAGATATTTTGCAAGTATTTTTCTGTGGATAAACTGTGTTTATCCAGTTTACACATACCATACTGGTGCCATCAGTACATAGAAACAGCCCTAAAACAGCATTGGGTTTCTTCAGTACTGCACACCACCGGTATTCAGCAGGAACCTATTCAAACCTAGACAGTCCTTCTCCCACTGGTTCTCATGCTTCACAGAGCTACAACACTCACTGCCACGTTACATCAGAGAGAAGCTGAGAGGATGTTACAGACTGACAAAACACACAGCAGTGGGAGCTGAGCAAGGCATTGATGCTGAAGCCCCAAACAGCTGTTGCTAGGAATGACAGCGAGTGCTAGTATTTACTACAAGCCCCATAGATATAAAATCCTGCTGTTAACTGCCTGGTCACAAGACTGGTGTTATGGGTAGGGTTTTGGGTTCTTTGATAATGACTGGTTCTCACCAGTCACCTCTCACTGACCAGGCTGCCCAAGGCCCCATCCAGTCCAGCCTTGAACACTTCCAAGGATGGAGCAGTCACAACCTCCCTGGGCAGCCTGTTCCAGTGCCTCAGCATCCTCATCAGGAGTAACTTCTTCCTAATGTAAATCTCCCTTTTCGTTTGAAATCATTCCCCCTAGTCTTGTCACTAGAGTCCCTCGTAAGAAGCCCCTCCCTAGCTTTACTGTAACCCCCTTCAGGTACTGTAAGGTAGCTGCAACCTCCATCCAGAGCCTTCTCTTCTCCAGGCTGAACAGCCACAATTCCCTCAGCCTGTCCTCGTAGCAGAGGCACGCCTCTGGACTCGTTCCAAGAGTCCCATGTTTCCTTCTGACAAACAAAAGACCATATAAACCCACAGAAGGGTCAGCCTAATTTATAAAAGAAACAAAACAACAACAAACCAAACCCCAAGAAACAAACAACAGATGAGCACTTCAGTTTCTGGCTCACTCCAAGACTGCTTATTTGCTACTTCTGCTAAACCAAACTCCAGCATTGTAAACCTGAGCAGAGAGACAAATAAAGCCACCCACATCTGAACAAAGTTCACAGATGCAGCAACCTGGGTACCTCCTTCTACTTTCAGGTCTTACTGGATTATTTTGCTTTTTGCTTTTAAATCCAGCTGTTGGCAGTCTTGTCACACTTCCATATGAATGCACACTTGCAAGTGAAGACTCCATTAACCATCTTGTGCTCTAAAGAGCAGAATTTGGAGATGGTATTAAGGCACACACTTCACCTTCTCCTAGACCTACCCTGGGCAGAAACATCTGAAAACAGCAGAACATGCAAAAGTCTTCCAACACTTGAACCACAAGTGCTTCAGAACTGCTTCAGAAGTTTTCACCAGCTATTTCTCCAAACATCTTCAGTTTTAAGCACACCATTAGCATCCTTAGCTGTGTTATTCTGTGCCCAAGAGTAAGTGTCATGAGTCTGGGAAAACAAGCACCACCAGCAGGGGTTGGGGAGAGAACACACCTTCAACTTCCAGCCTTCTGGAAGTGGAGAGGGAAAAATCATACATGCAGTGATTTAAACTGCAAGTGTCCCTGGTTTATAGCTATTTAAGAGAGTATGATTCAGGGCACCACATTCTGCAATGATTATGTCCAGAAATGCACAGAAGTCCAGGTAAGTACTGTAACCAGATGAAACTTCTGCTTCTCAAGCATAACAGAGAGGGCAATCCCAATTATAACCAGGCTAAAACAATGGGAATGCTTTAGCTTACACTCCCAACACCCAAGCATGTTTCCACAGGAGGAAAAAAAAGTTTAAAGGTTAAATAAAAAAGGTAAACAGGAAGATACTCTACACAGCATGTCAAGTCCCAGACCAACCCTCACAACCTAGACATCTTCCCGTAACAGCAAGCAGGAAGACCCTCAGGCAACACGGTGCTAAGGACAGATTATTACAGCTGCCTTAAGTAGGTACAGCTCTCAAATGTTGCTTTGTTCCACCAATGTAATCCAAGAGCTAAAAGCAATCAGACACCCTTGACAGATGATACCTAAGGCACCCTGTACTCCTATAACCTTTCAGACAATAGTTCCTCCTAATCTGAAAAATTCTGCTCTCTAGCAGGTTACATTTTTGCCAGATCCTTCTCAACATTGGCAAAGCACTAAGAAAACACAGCTACTCTATTGAAAATGCCAACCAGCAACAACAAAGGGAGACATCACCCTAGAAACTGGTCAAGCTGCAGCTGCATTCACATCTCCTCCAGAAACCTCCTGTAAGCAGAGGGGCAGAACACCAATAAAGTCTGGCACCAGGTAGAAATTTAAAGCAAGTAATGTTTCATACCAACAACTCAAGCTATTTTAAATCAGGACAACAGAAGTCAATGAAATACATTCAGTCACATTCACTGCAGACCAGCTCTGTTGGAGAGACAGCATCTTGCTTCAGTGTTACCACAGGCATTTGGAAGAGTAAAGACAGCACAACTTGATTTCTCTGCTACTGGAAAGAAGTGCTCCACGCTCCCCTGTAGAAGGCTCAGGCAGGGATGACGCAGCTGGTGGACATACCCTAGCCATAAAATCATGATCTGCCTCAGACTCCCTTAAAAGTTACACTATGACTACAGGGCCTGTTGACAGGCCCAGACCAATTACCAGGTGCCATCTGTCTTGTCAGCCTATTGCTAATTGTTTTTGCTGTACCAGCCAGTTGTAAGATGATGTGTACACTCTGTAAATAAGGAACTTGCTTAAATAGTGGCTGCACACATGCAATAAAGCTTTCACTCGTGCTCTTGCTTGCCCTCCTGCCGACAATCTGCTGAACTCTGGCTCCTTCACTCCACAAACTATGGAATTTATATTAAACCAAGGCCAGACTGGAAAATGAATATGAAAACTGTCATGCATGCCTGATGTTGTTTCACTCTTTAAGTACTTCCAAATTAAATTTGCAAGCTTTGATAACATCTACTATTATAAGCTCCAAATGGAAATAAACACTAATTCCCCCTCTAAATGAACTATCAAACCCACATACATTTAAATAGATCAGTAAAATTCAAGTTGTTTTCAGAATATTCTCACTTACTGTGCTCAATCTCAACGTACAAACATCTTTGCCAAGGCTGCATTAATCCACAGTCAGCCATACACAGTCTTCTGCTCTTCATAAAGAAAGGTACTTCTTGTAGAAACAAACTGCCATGTGTCAGCATTGAACTCTAAATTCTCCCTACACAGTTATGCTGAACTGACTCAGAGGTCATCTGTGACATAAAATTTCATTAATTACATTGCTTGACAAGAAACACTTAGATAGAGGTTTTAAAGTTAAGTAATTAGGTCTCAATATTAGCATCACTATGACTCCTATCCTAGAAATTCTGGGAGTTGGTTACATGTAATCACACAATTCTCTAGGCTGGAAAGCACCTCTGAAGGGCATGTGAATTAACCCTTGCTCAGAAGAGGCTCAACTTAGCTAAGGTTGCTCACAAGTCTAGGTGAGTTCCGAGCATCTCAAGGGTGGAAATCACATTAGCTCTTCAAAAAACCAACTCCAGTGTTTGAATATCCTCACGGTGTAAATTTTTATCCTAGTTGTAATTCATCTGGTTGTTGTTTGTATCCAGTGCCTCTCATGTCATCCCTGTGCATCTCCAAGCGGGCAAGGACAGTCAAGTTTTCTACAGTGGTCACCTCTTCTGAAATAAAGATTAATGATCATTTACATATGTTCTAAGTTGATCAAACCTTTAAAGACAGGGCCTTCATTCAGGCCAATCAAATATACTTTCAAATATTAAGTCTGTATTGTTTATACAAGCAATTATTTATTAATGAACAGAATAAACCTTCATGAACACACATAAAGTTTGGATTCATCAAATGTTAAACAAAAGCTAGGGTGATAGAGAAGGGTTCTCTGTTTGTTTCAGGAACATAACACCTTGCCAGTCCTTTAGCTCTCCACAGGAATGGATACAACTCACTGAATACTGAGATGAACCCTTATTATCAAAATAGCTGGTATCTAGAATTCTGGAATCCAGAGGTCTAATACCTTCCTTCATGGAGAACAGATGTTCTGGCATCTGTTCCAAGAACAGATTAGCTACCACCTCGATGGTACTTGAAGGCTTGCAATACAATTTTGAGCACTATGTTCATCTGCCTCAGTTGTAGGGGAACAGATACTTGTTTCTTTCACAAAGTTGTTTTAAATAATATACTTAAAAACAAATACAGAATTTCCATCTTAATTAGTGTTTACTTGCTATCATGTTCATTAAAGCTACACTAGCCAATGTTACTTGCATAATGTAATCAGTATATCACTGTGCTATCCATCATTAATCCCCAGCCCATATTCATTTTTATTTACTTTAATTAATCACAAAGTTACCATTTCCTAACAAAGACTGAAGACTGACATATTAAAAGATGCCACAGGCTACTGGCAAACCAGATGAAGCCAGATTTTCCACAGCACACAGGTGCAGCAGGATGAGAAACAATAGGCATGAACTGATAGAAGAGAGGTTCAGGCTGCATTTAAAGAGACACTGTTTTACGCCGACAGAGGCACTGGAACATGGCCCAAAGAGTCTGTGCCATCTCTAGACATGGACTTTTTTTTGAATCATGACAGGATCAAGCCCAGTGCAACTTGGTCTCATCTCACACCTGGCCTGGCTGTGAGCAGGAGGGCTGGACTACAGGCCCACCAAGGTTTCTTCCAACCTGACAGATCTCAAGAGGTTCTTTTCTCTGGTGAGACATGTACAGTGAGTCTTATTCCCAGCATCCCATTTGAACATTCAATATCCAATGTCAGCTGACATTCTGCTCCGCTTTCTCAAATCTCCCAACTATACGGATTCTTCCAGCTCTGATCAACAGCCTTCCACTTCCAGCCTATTCAACTGTTTTATGACAACCTTCCACCAGCAGACACAAGTTTCAATCCAGGCGTTTTCTTGGGGGCCAGAATAATAGTCATTAAGTCTGCCATGAATGGAAAACAGGAGAAAAAGAATGGAATGCAGGCATTCTGTAGGACATGCTGGTCATACAACAGACGTCTCTGACTAGCAGAATCTATGTCTTTGACTTGCATCCAGCTCTACAAGATCCAAGCAGTCCTTCAAGAGCTACTGTCCTGCAGGTGCCATGTTCTGTTGCACATGAATCTTGTGACAAGTGCTTTTCCAGCACACCCAGTGTAGGAGCAACATTCTGATGTGCACTAATAACCCTCTCTTTATAAGGATCACAGAGAATCGTGGCATTGCAACATTTCAACAGCACTACCTGGAGTTGAGCTGAGTCTGAGGTACTATCCCAAAAGCAGCTGCTCTGGTAAGCTGCTTCTGACAATAACACAGCTACTTGCACAACACTGTACTTCAGGTAACATTTTCATAACGGGAAGAGCTGACCTTGTACCAAGCTCTTGTATCTGTGAATCTGTGGGTTTTGTCCTTCTGTGACATGAAGAAATTGTCCCAGAGACAGTGAAGAGGTACCTGTGCTTTCTCAACAGCATCTCTAGCCTACGTTCATCTCCTCAACAGTATCTTCACCTGTAAGCTTATAAGGCTTCACTAATATGCACAGCATCAAGCCACTGGCTCAGTGTGTGCTGAGCGAAAGGAAAATCAGGACAGCAGGCAAAAGAAAGCAGCTCTCCAGGTAACCTGCCAGCCAGGCTGCACACACGTCCCATCAGCCATCCTGCCCTGGGTTAAGCACGCTGTTTTCTGGCTGCATGCTGTACAGACAGCATCCAGGTATTCTCAGGGATCAGAAGAAAAGCAACTGCACATGCTTCATTTCTGGCTTCCCAGTTATTATTTCTGCTGTATAAGAACTCTTTTATGGTCATCCACCTTGGACTAGAAGCCTTTAAGTCCGTGCATTCCAAGAAAATACTTCGCCTCTGCTAAATTAAATGTGGCTGTTCTCAGAAGGTGTCTGGATCAAGTCTCTGCTAGAGAGTTTTGCCAGCTTTAATAGAATACCAACAGTATGGATCACTATGTATTTAAATGCTTATGAATATCCTGGAGATTCTATTCCAACACTGTAACTGAACAAGTTGAAATTGAAAGTAGACATAAGTCCTAGTAACAAAGGTAAAGTGTGATAGATTTATTCTATCACACACTACAGCAGGGATATTTCCCAGAGCAAATGTAGAGCTACAAAACACCACTGGAGCTATTGTGGTGTTAGCAACCTGTTCTAGATTAGGGCGAAAAAATAGGTTTGGGTATCATCTCTCCTTTGACTCCCAAAATAATATACGTTCCTGGTTTTTTTACTCAACTTCTTGAACTCAAGCCTGTCAACAGTCATTTGTACTCTGCAAGCTTGCAAGGTTGGCATACACTTGGACAGCTCTCTCCAAAACACTTCTAACTTAACTGAAGTAACAAGGGAAATTAAGACAATGAAATTCATGTACATCCATTTTACTGTATAGCTCATTGCCTAGCTTCAACAAAAGCCATTTGCAGTAACAATTCATACAGATCAAATTCTTCAGATCTTATATACTGGTAAGGGAGCAAAAAACCCTCTCATGAAACAACTTGCTTCTCTATACATGACATACTCAACCTGATATACGAGGGCAGCACTGAAGTGAAGAAAAAAACCCAAATGAGCCACAGGCATTGGAGAGAGAAGGAAAGAGCAACATGAGAAAGCAAATAACTTGTTCACAAACAAAGCAGGGGGCAGAGGGGAAGAAAGAAAAGGGGAAAAACGACAGCAACCAGAACACAATCAGCTGCTGCTCAGTGACTAGGAAAGACTTCAGCTCCACAATAACAGGATCAGTTGCATAATCGCCTCCGCCTGACAAGTTATACAATGTCCACCCTTCTCCTCATCAGGGAAACATGAAAAAAAACAGAAAACAAAACCAAAAAAACCTTTTTAGAGCACTGCAGCTAATCAAATAAATACCATGTGTTCAATCCTACTAAAAAAGAAGGCCCTTGGTAGTTTCAAACATTACTTGATAGTTTAATGGAACACAAAACATTGAATTCTGTGTTAACCCTTAGCAAAAACATCATCTTTCCCATGAGAGTAACATGTCCTCATTCAGTGCCAAGCCACAAGAATTTACCACCTGACTTTCCAGACCAGCTCTCAGAAGACATGCTTGTGCTGGAGAAAGTGACCTCTATGGCTAAGTTACATGAGACATAACTTCTCCCTTTGCTGCAGAGTTTTGTACGTTCTGTGGCTACAAGCTGGAATCAAACTACTGAAGCATCCCAAACAGCAACACAGTTCTAATTCTATAACTGGATGTTCTGCAGACACTTAAGAGTAGAACTAGTAGTCTCCCCATAAAAGACAAATTAACCTACAAGGAACAACACACTGATAAGAATGAGCAGGAAGGAGGTTTTCCTCATCGGTTACTTATCATGCAGACCTGTATGCTGTGGCCTTACACAAAGAGTGCTTGACTGGAGCATGATAGACCACAAAGATACTGCATGCTGATTCAGAGGCAGAAGCATTTTAGCTCACCAGCACTGAATCCACACAGATAATTCTAGCTTGTTATAGTCCACTCATTAACGACTTGGACTGAAAGATCAAAAGTTTTATCTCCTTATCTAAAATTTGCATTTCTTTGTGATAACCTCTCTTCTGCTAGAAGTCTTATCCACTTGGTTCTTCTTACCTCTGGGTTAGCCAGTCTATATCTTCCCACCATGATCTGGGCTTACAGCCCAACGCTGCAGCATTGCAGAGCCAAAGACATGATGCAGCAATATTCTTGAACTTCTCAGGATGTGGAAGCACATGCCATTGCTGACTAACCCTGAAGGCCATCCTGATTAAAACTCACAGGACCCGTGGCACTTCAGAAAAATCAAAACCCCATTCCGATGCTGCCAAGATGGACATACCTTGCTGGGTTTATGTCTTTATTCTTGATAGTGTCCAGAATATCACAAAATTCACTTATTTTGCAAAGATGGAACAAACATTCACTATTTTGCTCACTCCTACAGCTCCAAGCACATGCTCAGAATGGACCACTTCCAGCAACAGCTGGAACTGCAGAAACAAGCAGTTTCCCTTGACTGGAAGCAGAAATGCCAGGCTCTGTACTGCACAGGAAGTACAGATTGCTGTAAAAATAAGGGAAACACCTGTCTTCCCCACACACCACCAGCCCAACCTATCTACTCCCAGGTCAGTGGACAGTGGAGTGCATTGCCAACTGCAGTTTCAGAAGCAGTGGCCAGATCACAGCAACATTTCACCATCAAGAACCAGCAAAGGTAAAAAGTCTATTTCACACTCCACTTTTTTCTTCTTTTTCACATTTGTGATTGCTGCAGATGTCAATAATCCAATCCCTAAATCCCTTACTGTGAATGTGCTATAAAGCAGTACAGCTTTATCTAGAATGTCTCAGCTCAGAATTAAATAAGCCACTTACATTTCCTAATGCTTCTCCAACAACTCAAAATTTGTATTATTGAACTACTCTGCATCAGGTGTCCCTTATGTCAACTCATCAGCAGTCCCTTCACCCCTGGCTCTCAGATAAATAGTGTGAACAATTCTCACATTCAGGAGTCAGGCAGGCAAGTCAGGAGATCCGTTCTAGTTCAATGTGTAATGTAACACCAGCCCATGCTTAAGACACAAATCTGAGTGAAACTCTTAACAGCTACTGCGGATAGAAATGTCTCACCAGACCAGGCTGCTTAGAGCCCCATCCAACCTGGCCTTGCACACTTACAGGGATAGAACAGCCACAACCTCTCTGAGCAAACTGTTACAGTGTCTCCCCACCTTCAAGAGGGTGGAATTTCTTTCTGAGATCTAACTTAAGTCTCCCCTCCTTTAGCTTGAAACCATCCGCCTTATCTTATCACTAGAGTCTCTTGCAATAAGTTATAAAATCATAGAATCATTAGGAATCAGAACAAACCTTGAAAAATCATCTAGTCCAATCCTCCTGCCATAGTAGGATCACCTAGACCAAGTTGCACAGGAACAGATCCAGGCGGGTCTTGAACATCCCCTGAGAAGGAGACTCCAAAACCACCCTGGGCAGCCTGTTCCAAAGCTCCATCACCTTCACTAGGAAGAAGTTCCTTTTCTGGCTTTCATGATGTTGGTTGTGTTGTCAACACCAACCAACATGATGAAAGCCAGAAAAAAACCTTATCTTCTGAAACCATCCAAAATGCTATAACTATTGAGGAGGGAGATGGGAAACAAACCAGACACCAACAAAACATCAGCACAAAAAAAACACCCCAAGAAACCAAAAAAAAAAGCCAAAAAAACCCAAACAAACCCCCCTCATAACAGAAAAGAAATCCCAAAAAACCAAAACCCTACCGCACACAAAGACAACAAAAAACCCATTGAAGAAACAAAACACTTCTGCTCCAAACCCTCAGCTACTGGGTAATGATCTTTCTAGCATTTTGAGACTGGACCATGCCTGCAGTAATGTTGTTTAAAGGAGCACCAGCCAATACAATCAATATATTAACAGCAACTCACAGTAATTCATGCCCCTGCTCCAACACACAGCGGGGGGGATATGTAGTAACTGCTGACTGACACCATCATTTGGATCTCTCTGTAGAAAAGGCACCTTCCTAACCTCTATTTTGGTGCAGTCAAATGTATGGTGTGTGCCAGGAACCAGAGTGAGAAGAGGGAATTGGAATACATAAAGCACTAATTTCAAGAAGAAAATAAAAAACCCATGGCAATAGGAGTTACATAACCCTTGGTTGCAGTGGAGGGCAACCCCATCTGAAACTGAGAGAGAAGCATAGGGAAGAAAAGGATTTTGAAACACAAAATGCCAACAGACTTCACAACAGCTGGAAGCTTGCAGCTCCTCAGAGCAGTGTGGGTAGCCCACCCGCCCCTGGGGGGTGATGTGGCCTGAACACGGTTTGTAAAAGCAGCATGGTCAGCAGGCACATGCCACCATCACAGGTGCCACCTCCATTGTCATGGGTGCAAGCAGTTGCTGCAGGCATGGGCTGCCACTCCCACACCGATCTCTGCCACTTGTCAGAGCAGGATAGCACCAAGCCAAGTCATGGCCAGCCATGATCTGCCACCTGAGCCACCGCCACAGTCGTTGTGGGCACAAGCAGTAACTGGCTGAGAGCTGCTGCTGCCCTGTCTGGCTCCAGCTCCGTGCATGGTGCAGCTGCACAGCTCTAGACAATGCTGCTGCTAGACCATCTCAACCATCTCCCCCTTTAGCCTGTAACCCTAGGGGAGAGAGAGGCACCCTGGAGGAAGGGCTGAAGCTGTGGTCACCATCTTTATTCTGCCGTGGGTACAGTGTCCA
The DNA here is from genome assembly GCA_013397515.1 of Upupa epops. Lineage (NCBI taxonomy): Eukaryota > Metazoa > Chordata > Aves > Bucerotiformes > Upupidae > Upupa > Upupa epops. The sequence continues at coordinate 6,726 of VZRI01010896.1, read as the reverse complement.
TGTGACCAGTGCCATCTTGGCTTTGTTCTCACTGTGAGTGTGGCAGCCACATGGCTGGCACTGTGTTGGCTTTGTTTGCAGCCATGGGACTGAGAAGCTATGTCACAGCTGCAAACTGAGGAAATGGGACATGCTTGAGTAGGTGGGAGAACAGAGGCCCTGAGGTTTTTCCTTTGTGCTTGGCTGGACTGTGTTTTGCTAAAGAAGCAGAAGGGACCTGTCAGTCTTAAACATTTGGCAAAAACAGAGTAGGGTTTTGAGGTGTATGTTGTTGCACCAGAGATGCTGTTGCTGCCTGAGGACCACACTTGTCCATCCACTGCCTGCTGGCCATGCCATGCTGACTGACAAAGGCCACCGCTGCTGCAAGCAATAAAGGAGACAGAAATTGTGGCTGGAAAAGGGACTTTCTACGATATGCAGAGCAGGAAGGGTGCCTTTGAGTTCCCAGGGGTGGAGAGGTGGTTGTTATCCCCTTTTGTTACAGTATATGCTCTAATCCCCAGGGGCTCTCATCCGAAGCCAAAAACTGCTATATAATTATCTCTCATTTTCCTGAGAATGTGTGTAATGGTGTTGTGACACAGTTTCTGTTTGTTTATTTTACTTATTTGGGTCTCTTATTTTTCTTGCGTGTGGGTTCAATAAATCTTTTCAGCAAGGCTGCTTCATTGCCTGGTAAATTCTACTTGAGAGCAGGTTGGTGTGCTTCAATGCCAGGCACCAATCCAAAAAGACTCAAACAAGGCCAGTTTCCTTTTCAAACTGCTACAGTGTTCCAAGTCAGCAGTGGTTAGTATGTGGTAAGACTTTGGTTCCACATCATTATTGCCAAAATAAACCATTCAACATGGTCCTAATAGTCATAGAAACTGGGGAGCTATCTCAGAGCACCACAGTAATACATTTTAGAATACATGACAAAATAGGAGTGCTAAAAACATTTGGTGGGCATTTTGGACAAGGTTTAAGATGTTTAAATGCATTTTTTGAAGCATCAAGACTGTGTCTCTTTAAGCACACTTTTAAGGATGTGTTTCCAGATGCTGGCTGTGAAAGTAAAAAAACCCTGACTGCTTCATTGCTATCCATCCATCCACCCATCCATCCCCCTCCACACACACACACACACAAGAATAGTCTGAATTCTGTTTAAAACAAAATACTATTCACAAAAATAGTTAAAGACATCATATTTCAACAAAGCTCCTAGAAGTAACCTTCACCCTCTTATAAACAACAGAGAGCATGGACAATTGGTTTCTAAACACAGAACATTTAGCCCTCCACCACTCACAGGCTGGCTAAATTCTCTGGTAATCTAATTACCAGGAAATGAACCAAAACCAAGGAATTTATTTCAATTGACCAAGATCCTGCAGTGTTTAAGATGCTCCAGTATCCTATTCAAAGGCAGCATTGAGATGAGTAATACAGAAGGCAGACAATAAGCAGGTCCCTCTAAGGATCTCCACTTTACCAACAGAACCATAAATTTAACACAAGACAGACCTGAACTGAACGCCACAATGACACTTAACCAATGATGGTACCCCTATTTTAAGTTAGTTACTCAGGCTGCAAGTTCAACTTCATCCCTCAAGGGATGACAGAAGATAGCATGGGCAGGAAGGAGTAGTTTTCCTCTTTCAAGTTTATTCTGCTTGTGCAGAATAAACCTTGGTATATTCTCTACCTTTTCTGAGCTGCTTCAGGGAGACAATGACTACATACTGATGTCTTTTCATAAAGAAAGATCACAATTCATAGAGATGCATGTTTTCCAAGTACAGTATCTGCAATACTTGCACACCTCTTCTGTTTCCACTTATTAAAAATCCCCAAATAAATCAAAACAATCATATCCTAACATGTATTTGAGGCATATATATATATACACACACACACACACACACCATCTATGTGCTTCACTGACCTAGAAGTATGTTATAACTTGAGGTAGTTGAGCTGATCTGTAGGCTGTTCCAACTCACACCGAGAAACCGTACAACTAGAAGAAAATATATCAGCTACAATGAGATGTGGACAGACTGGAGAGATGGGCAAAAGCAAACCTCACAAAGTCCAATGAGGACCAGTATAGTCTGACATCTGGGGAGGAGTAACACTAGTCACCAGTACAAGTTAACAGAAAGGCCTTGGAGTCTTGGTGGACAGTTAGTTCTCCATGAAACAGCAATGAGCACTTTTGACCATGATGCCCAGTGGTATCCCGGGGTGCATTAAGAAAAGTGTGTCCAGCAGATATAGGGAGGTTCTCCTCCCCCTCTGCTCTTCCCTGGTTAAGACCCCACCTGGAATACCATATCCAGTTCTGGGCTCCCTAGTTAAAAAGAGACAGGGATCTACTGGTGAGAGACCAACAGCTATAAGGACGATTAAGGACGTGAGCATCTCACCTGTGAAGAAAGACAGAGAACTGGGGCAGTTTAGTCTGGAGAAGAGAAGAACTGAGAGGGGATCTTATTAATGTCTATAAATATCTGAGGGGTAAGGCACAAGTAGAAGGGGTCAATCTCTTTTCCATGGGGCATAGTTATAGACCAAAAATAACAGGGATAAAACTACAACACAGGAAGTTCCACATCAACATGAGGAGAAAGTTCTTTACTGTTAGGGTGGCAGAGTCCTGGCACAGGCTGCCCAGAGAGGTTGTAGAGTCTCCTGCTCTCGAAACTTTCAAATCCAGTCTGAACGCTCCTGGGTGATCTGATCTAAGGGATTCTGCTCTGGCAGTGGGGTTTGACTCCATGATCTCTAGAGGTACCTTCCAATCCCTAACATTCTGTGATTCTACAAACACAGCATATCCAGACTCATGTCTCCCAAAAATCAGGGACATCAGCAGTGAAATTGCAAAGGATTTCAGAGAGAAAATCAGCCTTTTTGTTTTTTTCCTCCCTCTGGAAGTTAATATGGTCAAAGTAAGAAACATCACTGCTGTGCCTTTACGTTCCCCAGCAATAAAAAAGCTCAAGAAGGCACTCCCTCATTACTTTATGTTCCACTCAAAACCTAAATTAAATAGTCTACACGAGGTTATCCTCACAGCTCAAAATGGTGGAAAAGAACCTTTAGCAAATCTAATTAACAAGCAAATTAGCACCTTCTCAGATCATATCCAGAGAGACTTTGTTTTTATATTTTTTTTGTGGCTCACTGATCAACTGCTACTGACTCAAGTATGAGTGTTTGATTTGTGATGCAATACCAGAACCATTTCTATGCCTGGTCCATGTGACTGCTTACAAAGAATGTTTACCTCTGCTCGTTCAGAGATGCGTCTTTTTTTTCCGCAAGTGTAGAGACTCCCAGTTAAAAAGTGACTTCAGTCACTTATCAGACAGGGAAACAGTGACGACAAAAGCATTACTAGCTCTGAGGACAATCCTTTTCAATCTTACCACACTTGTGGCATCCCAGCTCTGAGCCTTTTGCTGTGTGAAGATTCCCACAGTTGTGGGGAAAAAACTGGCAACTGCATGCTCAAGACTCAAACACAGAAAAGGAAATCCATTTATTCATGCTTTTAATGCTTTAAAAGCTGTAACTTGAGTCAGTCTCACATCTAAGGGCCTGCACAGTGACATTTCAACTCTTATGCTAGCAATCCTGAGAACCTCCCAAGACTCAACTTTTACATTAAGAAACGTGCTTGTTATCTGTTTTGTCTGATATTCTACCATGAGACACATTCTGTACTGTATGCACCCAGACAAGTACAAAGCAAAGCCTTCACCTCATCCCTCGCTCTCCCTTGAAGGCCCAAGGACTTCCATAATACCTCATTAGACATAAATACATTTTGGCAAGAAAACTACTGCAGAGACAAATCCTAAGCCCATCAACAGCACTTACTCTAAATGCTATGGAGGTGGTAAACCTTTGCACAGAAAGGTAAGACAGCAGCCCTATTATCATCAGTCTGTATGAAAGCATACTTCTCTCCTGTTACAAATTCAAAGCACTAAAGCCCAGCCACTCCCCTTCAACAGGGATTCAAAAACTTCTGGCATTAAAACAAACACACAGGACAACCCAAGTCATGTAAGTTTCTTCCACTGTCAGATCATTAGGTCCCAGCTCCACAGGACAGCTCTGACAGATACATGCATTAAATGTGATGGAGCTGAAAATTCCCACCTCTTGGTTACCATTATTTCTTTGGCTGTGATCTTAAGGATCGATCACTTTAGAGTTTGCTGCAGTAATTCCATACAACACTTGTTTCCTGCTCAACAAATTTGGTATAGGAACCATTTAACTAGTGCTGCCACTGAAGTCTCCACACCATCCAGCCAAAAGTAAAAATAAAACTTAAAAAGCTTCCACTACCACAGTCCACCTATAGTGCAGCCAAGGCCTCACACCAGATCAATAAACCTTAGACAATAGGTTGTTGAGGCTGATTAGCACTTCTAGCCAGTTAACCTTCTTAACCACCTCTACCCTCCTCAAAAGTTATTCTGAACAGTCTTTCCTCCTTTTGTGAGTAAGCCAAGCACTTAAAAAAATTAAGGAGAAAAAACAGGCATTCTCTCAGTGTCTTTTTTTTTAAAAAAACAGCATACCTCCTGGACTCCCTGAGCATCTTCCTAACTTTGCAATCTCTTTTTCAATTCTTCTAATCCCAAATTATACAAAAACAAAGGCATAATTACAGTGTCAAGGAAGCCCCTGGTGTACAACACCCTTTTTCTATTACAGACCATATGTAATTAAGATTTTGGTCCTCAGCAAGAGCTAGGAGCAGCAAGCACCATCCCTTGTCACCACAGCATTCAAACACTCTCCACTTCCTGAAGCAACATCACATTGACTACTAGCTCACACAAATCGAACCATCGCACTGTGAACTATGCTGAGACATTATCAAGACTTCATTTGAAATAAGAGATCATCTGGTAACCTGAAGACCACAAAACATAGTTCACTAGCACCCACACTCCACCTGGCACAATGACACTAAGAAAGATCACGGCAAAACAATACAAGTAGAGGTACCTTCAAACAACCGGTGATTCTACTGACAAAACCATCAGTGAAACAAAAAGCAGAAATGATTGTTTCTCTCAGAAGCTCCTGATGCACTTTCTCACTTAAGTCACTCCATTCCAAAAATAAAGGATTCTAAAAAACATTCGGGAACATGCAGGAATATCTTCTCTTTCTAGCCATGTTTCTATCTCATCACTACCAATTTGACAAATTAAGCATCAATTTTGCTAACTCCACCACACTTGGAAACCCTTCATTAAATGTCTCACGTGCTCATTCAAAACGAAAACCGGCATGGTCATGAGAAAGTAAAAGGGTAATACAAAAGAGGAAATAACTTCTTTCACCACTTAGAAAGTTTCTAGAAAAAGTTACTGGAAAGAAGTAGTCAAAAGAAAACCATAAAGTGTGGTGTAGAATTGGAATAAGACATTAAGCATGTACATGATGAATCCCCACCTAGAGTACAAAAGTACTTTAAATGTTACATACTTTCAGTGCAATTTCTCTACAGCATAGGAGAAAGGCGTGAATGAGCAACACGGAAAATCCACTTCTTCCATATGTTTGCAAAGTTATTAATGTGTGCACACTAAGTTAGCCAACCTCCTTAAAGCTTTTTTCTTGTAGCACTGTATTGAAATGTTTGACTTGGAAATCTGATTGTTATAATTTAGACACACTCATCTGTTCCCTATATTTCTTAATGTTTACTAAAACATAAGAAGCTATATACCTTCATACCATTCAACATCCCTTACTGTTCATTCTGTTAATCTTTCACAGAACGACAGAATCATCATGGCTAGAAAGGACCTCCAGGATCACCAGGTCCAGCTCTCATCCCAACATCACCCTAACAGCTAGACCATGGCCTTAAGTCCTCCATCTACTAATTTTTTTAACACCTCCAGGGAAGGTGACTCCACCACCTCCAGTGCCCAAGCACTCTCTCAGGAAATAACTTCTTCCTAAGATCCAATCTAAACCACCCCGGACTCAGCTTGAGGCCACTTCCCCTCATCCTAGCATTAGCGATCTGGGAGAAGAGACCAGCACCAGCCTTGCTNCACCTCCAGGGAAGGTGACTCCACCACCTCCAGGGCCCAACCACTCTCTCAGGAAATAACTTCTTCTTAAGATCCAATCTAAACCACCCCTGACTCAGCTTGAGGCCACTTCCCCTTGTCCTAGCATTAGCAATTTGGGAGAAGAGACCAGCACCAGCCTCGCTACAACCTACTTTTAGGTAGCTTCAAAGAGCTATAACGTCTCCTCTCTGCCTCCTCTTCTCTAGACTAAACAACCCCAGTTGTTTTCATAGTTCCCTCAGCTGCTCCTCATAGGGGCTGTTTTCCAGATGTCTCCCCACCCTTGTTGCCCTTCTCTGGCCAGGCTCCAGCACCTCAATGTCTTTTTTGTACTGTGGTGCCCAAAACTGGACCCAGTATTCAAGGTGCAGTCACACGAGTGCAGANCCAAAACTGGACCCAGTATTCAAGGTGCAGTCACACGAGTGCAGAGTACAGGGGCATCATCACCTCCCTATTCCTGCTGGTTATCCTGATCCATGCCAGGATCCCGTTGGCCTTCTTGGCCACCCAGACACCCTGCTCTCAAAAAAAACCCAAACACACTATAACAAAACAACCACAACAAACCAACCATCATGGTGAATACTCGCAGAACAAATACAGTGGCTCTGTC
>VZRI01010895.1:131825-145898 GCA_013397515.1 Upupa epops | reverse complement strand
TTGGTAGCCTATACAAACCCTATAGATTGCTGGTACAAAGCCCATACAAAGCACATTGGAAGCCTATACAAAGCCCTTTGGTAGCCATACAAAGCCATACAAATCCTATTGTTAGGCCATACAAAGCTCTTTGATAGCCCATACAAAGTCCATNCCATACAAAGCTCTTTGATAGCCCATACAAAGTCCATTGGTAATCCATTCAAATCCCATGTAAATGCCATTCATAGCCCATACAAAGCCCATACAAAGCCATTTGGTAGCCCATACATAGCCCTGACAAACTCATTGGTAGCTAAAACAAGCCCACAAAAATCACATTTGTAGCCCATACAAAGTCCATTTGAAGCTCATGACACCCCATTGGTAGCCGAAACGAAGCCGGTAAGAAGGCTACTAGTCGTTGTTATGGTTTTACAGGAAGTGGATATGGTGTCTTTTCCATAAAATTCCTTTCTGTCTGAATGGATAAGATTTATGTCTCTCAAAGGGGGATGACAAATTTACAACCCTAAATTGCACAGATTTATTAACACTCATTCTGACCTTTTGGCCTATTAGAGAACTTGTTGATCATTAAGTATTGGATAAGCTGGCTGAAATATGGGATCTTGCAAGGTTATAAAAGCCCGTGCTGCTATTCACTTCAGTTACTTTTATGCAGTTGCTTCGTGGCAAGGTAACGAGATGGTTGAGATGACACTTTTTGCAGCATAGGCCCTTGATGAGAGCCAGCCAGCAGCTGCAAGAGAGATAACAGCCGCTTTAAGAACAGAGCAAGGAATCATCAGGCTATTAATCACAGATTTTGTGAGCCGTAAACAAACCTTCTCTCCCCTTGCTCTCCAACCCCTCTCCTCTAATGTCCTTTGCCAGGACACCTCGCCAAGCCATGAGGTCAGAAGGCAGCAGTAGAGCTTGTGAGGAGGAGATTTGAGAATTCTTTCTTGCATTCCTTTCTTTTCTCTCTCTCTAGCACTCTTGGCATTCCTGTGATGGAGTTTTCTTTAGTTATTTATCTTTGCAGTAGAAGTCACCTCCTTCTACATTCTCTGTATTGGGTGCACTTTTTCTCTCCTTTTCTGGGGGGCTTGTTTTCAATCTCTCTTTGGTCTGCAGGGACTTAGCCTTTGGCAGAAGCTTTCTATACACTGGGAATTCAATCCTTTGCCTCTCCTACCCCCCTGTAAAACCATCCAAAGGGGATAACTCATGATCTTGGAATAGTGCCAAAGGGTGGAGATTGGCACAGTCTAGGGTGGCTCCCAAGGCACTTCGGGTGTCCACCCACTTTCTTTCAACACTTCCACCGAGGACAGAAGCCCAGTACCTGTCCATCATTTATTATCTCCTGCAGAAACAAGTCGGGATTGGGACCCTCCGGTGGTGGGCAGCTAGAACAGCTTCCACAGAGAGACCTTCATTTGTTTTCCTGCACTGCCATCGAGTGGGCAAGTGACCACAGTGCAACTCCTTGAAGACTGGTGCCGTCTTGTGGCGAGTGGCTAAAATAGCAACTCCCCAAGAGAATAGTGAGCAAGTGGCCATACTGCAACTTCTCAAAGCCACACATCTTCTTGTAGCGAGTAGCTACAACAGCAACTCCCCGAGACAACCCTCATTTGTTATCCTGGAGCACCATCAGATGATAGAGTGGCAACAATGCAACTCCTCAAAAAGGTTGCTTGTTTACTTTAGAGTTTTATCTTGTTTATCTGATCTTTATCAGAGTTATCTATCTATCAGTCTAATCAGTGCTATTGCTATTTTATCAGTGTTTTTATTAGTTTAGCTGTTTGTTTTAGTTAGGTTTAATAAACTAACAAAATAATAAACCTTTTGTTACAGCTTCTATTGTTATTTAATTTAAATAATAATAAATAATTGGTTATTATTTAAATTTAAATCCTTACTTCTAATTGGAAGTAAGAGTTCTGTTAATGGTTCGACCTATATGCGACTAAACCATTACAGTAGCCCACATCAAAGTGCATTGGTAACTAATAAAAAGCCCACACAAAGCCAGTTGGTAGCCCATACAATGCCATTGGTAGCCCATAAAAAAGCCTTTTCTAGCCAACACAAAGCTCATACAAAGCTCACTGGTAGCCAATACAAAGCCCATTGGTAGCCAATTCAAGGCTATACAAAGCCCATTTGCATATCATACAAAGCCCATTAATTGCCCATTCAAAGCCCATGCAAAGCCCATGAGTAGATCATACAAAACCCATACAAAGACCATCAGTAGCCAATAAAAAGCCTATTTGTAGCCCAATGTAGAGAATATCCTAGCGGATCAAGGACACGATATTTTGCTCAAGGCCTATTTGCACAACCCAGCCTGTGGCCTCAGAGGCAGTGTTCTTGAAGCCTCCTGGAATAACAAGAAAGAGGATGATAAGCAAGACCCGCTGACCACAGAATTGGGAAGAGAGACCAATGTAGAGACGCATGAAGATCTGCATATAACCATTCATATGAAAGTAAACACACGTGGTCAAGTTAGTTTAGCCAATAGTAGTTTTGCTTATGCCATGTGAATCCTATAAAACCCTATAAAAGCACACTGATTCAGGCAATAAACGAAGTTCACTCTTACCTCTGTGAGGACTCCATGAATATTTTGAGTGGTTTTCCTTTAGCCCAAATAAAGCCCATTGGTAGCTCATATATAGCCCATACAAAACTATTGGTAGGCCATAAAAAGCCCTTTGGTAGCCCACACAAAGCCCATTGGGGGCCATACAAATCTCATACAAATCCCATTGGTAGCTCACTAAAAGCCCAAACAAAGCACTTTGGTAGCCTATACAATATCTAATAGTAGCCCATGCAGAGATCATAAAAACCCAATTTGTATCCTATACAAAGCCTATGCAAACCCATTGGTAGCCCATAAAAAGCCCATTTCTAGAGCTCAAAAATACAATTAGTAGCCCAGACAAAGCCCATGCAAATTGCACCCTTACACATACAAAGCCCTTATAAAGCCCATTGGTAGCCCATACAAACACATTGGTAACACATAAAGGCCTATTTGTAGTCCATACAAAACCCATTGATAGCCATACAAAGACTTTATAAAGCCCATTGGTAGACCACAAAAAGTGCATTGGTAGCCCAGAAAAAAACACATGCAAAGCCCATTGGTTGCACATAAAAGCTGATTGGTAGCTCATACATGGTCCATACAAAGCTCATTGATAGCCCATATAAAGCTCATAAGTAGCCCACACAGAGCCCCTTGGTAGCACATACAAATCCCATCGATAGCCCATACAATCCTGTCCAGACCCGGATTGATCAGGTCTGGGGAGATTCTTTGTTATTCCCTGAGTGAGATTAAGACACAAACGAGGTCAAATGCCGTAAAGAAGAGAAAGTTTATTAGTTTCAAAACGTTCGCATAGAGGCAGGAAAAAGAGAGAAAGAGAAGGAAAAAATAGTAAAGTAAAAGGTGCAATAGCTACCACCACGGAGCTGCGGCGTCCCGTCAGTCCGAATCGACTTCACGTCAGGTGGGGAATTCCACTGGAGACTGGTTGTCATAGTCCTTTTATTGAGGGGTCCTTTCTTCTTCTCGGAGCTGATTAGCATATTCAAGAAGTTGTTTTGCTCAGTCTTACCCCCCACTCAGCAGTGGTGCACATGCCCAACACCGTCTCTGTGGGGTATTTTTCCATCCCTGGGTCTGGGCGCATGTGCTAGGGTAAGGGTATAAACAGGAGACGTGTGGTTTTGTGGTTGGAGAGGTGCTGTATCGCTTCTGCAAATGGCGAGACAGATATCCGTTGAGGCAAGATGTTTCAGCAATGTTGAGACATGTAGTACGCCCACAGTCTCGACAATGTCCTCTACAAATCCCCATTCAAAACCCTTTAGTACCCCATAAAAAATCCACCCATAGTCCACACAAACCCAGTAGTAGCCCATACAAAGGCTATTGGTAACCAAAGCGAAGCCCGTACAGAGCCCATTCGTAGCCCATACACTGTCCATTGGTAGCCCAGACAAAGCCCATACAAAGGCCATTGGTAGCCCATACAAATCCCATTTGAAGCCCATACAAATCTCATTTGAAGCACATACAAAGCCCATTGGTAGCCCAGACAAAGCCCTTTGGTATCCCATACAATACCCACATGAGGGCAATTGTAGCCAAAAAAAATCCAATTGGTACTCAGTGTAGAGCCCATTGGTAACCCTTAAAAATCCCCTTGGTTTCCCACACAAAACCTATACAAAGGCCATTTGTAGCCCATCCACATCCCTCTGGAAGCCCATACAAAGTCCATAAAGCTAACTGGAAGCCCTTATTAAAGGCCTTGTTAAAGGTTTTAAAATTATCACATTTTCAGCTGTGGTGTTTTTATGTCAAAACAGCATGAGGCTGGAAGTAGCTTTCCTAGCAGACCTCCTGCTTCACTGTCAGGTGGTTGGTGGACAGAGTCCGTAAAAGGGAAGGTACTTCCTGCGTCTTGGTCACACACTTAACCCACACAGAGCCCACATGAAGTTCGCACAATGCTCACACAGAGCCTGCGCATAGCCCACATGGAGTCCACACGAAGCGTGCACGGAGCCTGCTTGAAACCCACATGAAGCCCTCACAATGCTGGCACAGAGTTGTTTCGAAGCCCGTATGGAGCCCACATGGAGCCCGCAAGAAGCCACCACAAAGCCTGCACATATCTCACTCAAACCCTGTACGAAGCCAGCATGGAAACTGCATGGAGTCCGCATGAAGCCGCTCAAAATCCACACAGATCCCACTTGAAGGTTGCACGAAGCCTGCAAGAATCCCTCACATAGCCGTCACGAAGCCCTCTAGAAGCCCATATGGAGCCCACACGGAGCCCTCAGGAAGCCCACAAGATGCCTGCACAGACCCACACGAAGCGCGCACAGAGCCCACTTGAACCCTGCAAGAAGCCCACACAATGCCCACACTGAGCCTGCTTGAAGCCTGCTCAAAGCCCACATGGAGCCCACACAGATCCTGCACAGAGCCTACACAGGGCCTGCTCAGATCCCACTTGAACCCCACACAAAATCCTCACAGAAACTGCACCTGTAGCCCATTGGTAGTCCAAAAAAACCCCAGAAGAAGCCCATAGAGCCCACAAGAAGCCTGCACGGAGCCCACACAGAGTCTGCACAAAGCAAGCATGGAGCCCACTTGAATCCCGCACGAAGCCCGCACAGAGCCCACATGAAGCACACACTATGCCTGCACGGAGCCCTCACACAGCCCACATGGAGCCCGCTCAAAGCCAACACAGAACCCGCTTGAACCCTGCATGATTCTCACACAGAGCCTACACAGAGCCCGCACAAAGCCCACACAAAGTGCACTCAAAGCCCACACGAAGCCAGCACAGAGCCAGCATAGAGCTTGCATGGAGCCTGCACAAAGCCCACACATATTGCCCCTCACAGAGTCCACACGAAGCACATGCAGAGCCTGCACAGAACCCACATGAAGCCCACATGGAGCCCGCTCAAAGTCTGCACAGAGCCTGCACAATGCCTTCACAGTGCCTGCACGGAGCTCCCATGGAGCCCATTCAAATCCTGCTCAAAACCAACACAAAGCCCACAAAGATCCCACATGAAGCCCACACAGAGCCTGCTTGAAGCCTGCTTGAAGCCCGCAAGGAGCCTGCACAAAGACCATAGGCAGACTGCATGAAGCCCCCACAAAGCCTGCTCAAAGCCTGCAGGAAACCCGCATGGAGCCCATACAGATCCAGTACTGGGCTTATTAGGGTTTTTGTTGAGTATCACCTGTGTGTGGCCAAAGATATGGTGTCCTAGTGCCCTGACAAGCACTGTGGAAATGCATGTGTCACATGCACGGGTCCCAGGACAAGAGTTTCTCACCCTCTGTCCTTTTTCCTAGTGACTCCTTTCTCCGCCCTTTGTCTCATCTAGCTGCTTTTTCCCTAAAAAGACTGTGTGGGAAACAGCAATCCTTGGCTCTCTGTTATTCCCTGAACTCAACCTTCCAGCTGCAACCTCCTTCCAGCTACCTGTCCCAGCACCAGGATCTTAGCTACTAGTCCAGCCTTCAGTCTTCTTTCCCAGCACCAGGTTTCAGCTTCCAGTATCTTGTTCCCTGGTGTCTTGGGTTATGGAATATAAAATTTGTATTCTATTTTCATTCATCTGTTGAAAGCAGTTGAGAAGCTATGTGGTTTTGTCTCTTGTAACTCCAGGGGGATGGGGGGGGAGTGAATGCCTTGTACTGGCCCAANCCCCCCCGGTCCCCCAGGAGTGCCGGGAGCCGACGGCATCGACAGGAAAAGAGCTACATAGCTACCACTGATCCTTCCGAGGAGGAGCAGGCCCCTTTTTCTGCAGCATCACTGTTTTGACAGAGCCACATCCATCGCTCCAGGACTACAGCCACATCGCTGTTTTGAGCGAGAGCCGCGTCTGCCGCTCCGGGGGGACTGCAGCCACCTTCCTGACTAACAGGGTGTCAGGTTGGATCTGTTGGGGTCCCTAGGATCTTCTTTTGTTTGTTTGTTTGTGTATACTATTGGTATTTTTAATATTCTTAGTAAAGAATTGTTGTTCCTTTTCCCAAATCTTTTGCCTGAAAGCCCTTAAATTGAAAAATTTTAATATTCTGGAGGGAGGGGGTTGACAGTCTCCATTCCGAGGGAGACTCCAGCTTTCCCTAACCGATAGCTGTCTTCCCAAACGGAGACACCTGGACTCAGCCTTCCAGCCTCAGCCTCCTTCAGCTACCTGTTCCAGCACCAGCCTCTTAGCTTCCAGTGTCTTGTTCCCCTGAGGCCCTCTCTCTCACCCCTGAACTTGACCTTCCAGCCTCAGCCTCCTTGAGCTACCTATCCCAGCACTAGGCTTTCAGTGTCTTTTTCCTTTTCCCAGGGAAGCCATTCATTCCTCTTATTCGCTTCATCACTTCAGTAGACGTCACCGTGGTGGGAGTACAGCAGTGCAGTTAGACTCCACAATTGCTTTGCAAGTGCTACCTAGCACCCCACATCTCACACATACACACCCCATCCAGTGTGGGGCCAAATGGTGGTACTGGGAATAAAGGGGGTGAAATGGAGTGTGGGGTATCAGCAGGAAAACGTGGCTGGGATAAATTAGAGGGGCAGGGATGACCAGGGGTCTGTCCTATTTCCCATAGCCTGGTGTAATCTCATTGCTGATCCTAGAGCTGTCCCATTGTGGTCCTGGCATTATCCCAATGTTGACCCCAAGACGGTCCCGGTCTTATCCAGGTAACCCTGTCAGTGCTGACCCCACAATCCTGGTGCTTATACCAGCGCTAAGGCCCAAGTTGCTCCCAGTGCAGATCAGATTCTGATCCCCGTTGTCCCGGTTCAATCCAAGCATAACACTAGAATTGTTCCAACACAAAGCCATCCTGGTTCTGGCACTGACATGATGCCGAGAGTCCTTTGGGACCATTCCCAGTTCCATTCCCAGCCATGGCTCCTCCCCAGGGGTCAATCCCACAGCAAACACGAGCAGAACCGTTACCACAATGTGTTTAATCAAAAAAACAAACCAAACCAAACCAAAGCTTGAGGCTCCACGTGGCTCAATGCAGCTGGGGGCCACCCCAGTGCTCCCAGTTGGGCTGCACCAAAATCTACCCGGAGCATTTGCTGAGCGAAGAGTCAAAACCCTCTGGGATTTGAGAGGATAAAGAGGAAAATAAAGGGAGAAAATAGGGTAAAGGGAAAAAATAAATGGAAAAATTAGAGAATAAAGGGAAAAAAGATAATAAAGGGAGAAAATGGGGGAGAAAGCGGAAAACAGAGACTAAAGCAAAAAAAAATACAGAATAAAAGGACAGCTTATAAAATTCCAAAGGATACATCAATACAGTAATGGAGAGTTAACTGATAAAGTGATGATGGAGAACAAAGCAATAAAGTGATAGAACAGTAAAATAATCAAATGATAGAATGAGAATAAAATTATAAAGTTACTAAATAAAAGAATAAGGTGATAAAACAGCAAATGAAGTGATAAATAAAGGGAGAAAACAAAGACCAAAGGGATGAAGAGCAAGAGGGTAAGACAAGTGACATATAGTGAGTATAGAGGGACAGAGAACAAAGGCAGAAATAGAGAATAAAAGGGATAAAGGATACACTGATAATAAAAGGTAAAATGATAAAGTGATAAAATAGACAATACAGCTATAAACAAACAAATGATGGCGTTACAGAGAATAAAATGAATAAAGCAAGAAAATAGACTACAGGGAGAAAAAAGGAAGTGATGGAGAGCAGAGAGAGGGTAAAGCACCCAAAGAAAGCAACCAGCAAAAAAGGGGTCAAATGGGGAGAAATTGAGAAAAATGGATAGAGAATAAAATTATAAAATAGTGACCAAATAAATGAGTAAAGTGATGGAGAATAAAGGGAGAAAGGAGAGGAAACAGGATAACGGAGAGGAAAAAAGGATAAATCAGAAGAAAAAATTGATGAAGCAGAAGAAAAATAATTATAAAGGCAGAGAGAAAAGAGTGGCAAAACAGAAAAGGGCCAAAACAAAGTTAAAAAGACTACAACAGGGAGGCTGGTGCCTGCTGGCTGGGACCCTCCTGGGCACAGCATAGTCCCCCCAAGGAAGGGGCAAGGAGTCACAGAACACCTTTATTGGTGTGACCATACAAGGCTGAGGTTCAGATCCCTGGTGGGGATGCAGGGTTGGACGATGGCAGAGGGGGGTACTGGGGACCCCTGGCTTGACAGGGTAGCACACTGGGGGTCAAGGGCAGAACCCCCATCCCAGGCTGGAGGCTCAATCCAGATCCAAGAGGGCAGAAATTCGGCTGTAAAGCCCTCTCTTTTTCTCCCTTTCTGAGGAGTCCCAAATGAGGGAGTGGGAAGCAATAGGGGGGAGTCCTGTCTGTCTGTCCAGCTTTTGCCTCTCCAAGAGAACCCTCCAGCGATGGGAACCTCAACCTTTGGGGCACCAGCTCAGCCCCTGACAGGAAGTCCCCCACTGGAGAGAACTGGGGACCCCATGGGTGCCCCCGTGGGCTCTTCAAGGGGCCAGAGGTGCTTAGGGGGCAGCCCAGCCACTGTCCCGGTTTGTGTGTGTTCAGCTTTGCACCTCCCCTGAACTCACCTCCACTCCAAATAAACCCCTCTAGGAGCCCACACAGGGGGTGGTTTAAAACCAAAACCCTAAAGAAAGTGAAGGGAGAAGGGGGTGCTGCTCCAACATCAAACCCCAACCAGTGAACCCTGAAATGGCTCCTTGAAACAAACGAACGCTGCTCCGGAGAGGCCACAGAGCTGAAGAGTTCGAGGGGCTCCATGTGGAGGATGAAGGGTTCTGAAGTGCTCTGGGGAGTGCCAAGTGAGGAGTACGGGGGAGGTCTCAGTGCAGCCGACAAGCGGTAAAGTGCAGCAAAGCTTCTCGTGGGGACCCCTGGGGCCAAGTCAGGTCCCATCGGGGTCCTTGCTGCCTCCCCCCAGGGGATCTCCAGTGTGGGGTGGGGGCAGATCAAGGAAGCAGCACTGGCCGAGGGGGGGATGCAGAAGGAAGATGCAGAGGGCCTTGGAGCCACTGGGCAGAGTCACATGCAGAGAACTGGTAACCTGGAAGGAAGGAGACTGGAGTCACTGGGACAGTGCTGGATCTGGGGAAGGAGAGAGGACTCAGGAGGCTCAGAGTAAGAGTGGGGGGCACACACAAGTGGGGGGGACAGAGGGTGGGGGTAGCAAGAAAGGAAATGGAAGGTGGGGTTTGGGGCACAGGGGAGGATGCTGGGAGCACAGTGTGGGAGGTAATTCCATTAAAGACCGCTGATTTGATTTGGCAGAGTCACTGGAGAGGGCTCTAGCGCCTCCCAGTATTAGGGGCTTCCAGCCCAGTATTCCCAATACCGGGGCATTCAAATCCTTCCTCCTACTGGGGGTTCCAGCTTCTCCTAGTATTGGGGGGGGTCAAATACCTCCCACCATAGGGGTCCCTGCCCCGGGGCCATACACAGACCTGTCCTCCTCAATGCTGCCACTCTCGTGGTCCCCCACGTCCCCCTTTTCCTGGGTGTTCTCCTCATCCAGCTCTATGTCCAACTCAGTGCTGGTTTCAGGGCAGGTGTAGGCAAAACCACTGCAGGGCAGAGGGAGGGAGGGGCTGGCCTGGAGGAGGGGTCACAGCCCCCTCCCCAGAACACCCCCCCCAACTCAGGGGGACTTGAAGCCTGGGGTACTTGGGGCCTGACCTGATGGAGCGGCAGGTAAAGAAGACAATTCTCTTCAGCCTCTTGTTGTAGAAGAAGTAGTTGAAGGACCAGAGGCTGCCTTCCTCCCCAAAGGGGTCCGAGTCCAGGTCAGGGTTGTAGCTGCAACAGCAGAGCCCACAGAATCTCACAACCTCACAGGAACAACCTCTGGGATTGCCCCAGTCCAAACTCCCCACCAGAGCAGGCTTCCCTGGAGCTGACCCCACGAGAAGAGCCCAGGCCAGCTGGCTGCTGGGAGAGGAAGCCTAGGTGAGGTGGGAGCCACCACAGTGGGCAGAGCTGGCAGGAGCAAGGACCATGAGGCCAGTGGCGAGGCTGTAGGGGGCACAGGAGCCATTGGAGACAGGGTACAGGACCAACTGAGGGTGTGGAACATGGGCGCCACACAGTGACTGTAGAAGGAGAGTGAGATCCCCCAAGTGGAGCTTTCCAGGGTTTAAGGAGCTGGCAGCATTTCCCCCTTCACAAGACCCCCTTGTTCTGCTGGTTATCCTTCTATGGGGACACGATGTCCCCCCACAGTGAGCAGGGCCATGCACCCTAGTACCTGTAGATGTCACACTCAGACAGGCAGATCTCCTCGTCCACCGCATCCCACAGATGCGGCTTCAGGGCGTTGAAGTCCTCACGGACAGCCGAGAAGAGGCTGCAGTTGACAGCGTTGATCACCTAATGGGACCAAGAAGGGAATCACAGGGGTTGAGGGCTGTTCCCAGCCCCCCATGAGTGAAGCAATATGGCTGGTGAGGAGACCCCGGAAACCATGCCCTGAGAGATCCTTAAACCCTAGAAATCTCATCCTGGAAGAATAAACCTGACAAACCGTCATACTGGGAGATGAGACCCTACAAACCCCATCCAGGGAACCCCATGTACCCAGTTGAGACTGGGCTCCCGGCTGAACTCGTGGCTCTTGGCAGCGCTGAAGTCATAGTCGGGACGGAAGGATTCATTGAGGGTTGCAATCAGGTAGAAGAGGGTCTTGCGGCTGCACTTGTCACTCAGGGGTCCCTCCTCATCCCCACTCTGGCTTTTGCTGAGCCTGAAAGGGGGAATGAAGGGGAGGGGGGGTCACTGAAGTAGCCAGCACCAGCTAACAGCATCCTAGAGTGGCCAGCAGGACCTGGGCAGAGATTGCCCCTCTAGATTGGGCCAACTGCAGAGGCCTCCCCTCAACTCCTGGGGTCACCTCTGGGCCAGAAGGGCCTGAAGGGGCTGCAGCACCAGGGGAGCCCCTGGAGGAGCCCAGGAGAGGGGGAGGGTGGCCCTGAAGTTGCAGAACAACACTGTCCACCAGTCTGCGGTACCTGCTGGGGCTGATCCCTGTGGTCTGGGGGGGTGACAGGGCCTCCAGGATGTGGGGCTGCCCCTCCTGGCAGAACTGCTTGAACATATGCTTGTCATCACCAGCCATCTTGCACGAGTAGCTCTCAATCCTGTGGGGACACAGGGGACACATCACGGGACTGCAGGCCCACCCCAGGGCAGGTTGGACCTCAGAGCTCCGGTTGAAGACCTTCCTGCCCATGGATTAAATGACCTTCAAATGTCCCGTCCAACTCAAACCAGTTAGTGGCCAGTCCAGGCAATGGGGGTAGCCTAGAAGGAGATGGGGCAGCAGAAGCAGCAGGAGCAGCTCCGTGGGGTCAACTATAGATGTGAGGACAACTGGACTGGGATGAGACTGGATTTAAGAGCAGCAAAAAGGTTCAAAAATGGTTTATAGGGTCCAGGAAAAGCACCTCAATACAACAAGGAGAAATCATTAAAGTCATCATCTTCTTGAGAAAGGTCCTGGCTGCTAGCAGGGGGGAAAAGGGCAGCAGGACAGGAGAAAAGAAACCTGAGAGGATTGGGCTAATAGGATGGATACAGTAACAAGGCACCTACCGGCCGATGATGTGAGCATCACCTGTCTCCACTGTCAGCTGGGAGTTTATTGCTTCGAAACTCGAGTTCTCCAACAGCTTCATGGTCTGGGACTTCCAGAGTGAATCCCTGGCTGCCACAAGGTGGGGGTCCTGGAGTGACAGAGATGCAGAGAGGGACCCCCGGTGGGATTTTGTCCCTACAAGTGCAACGAGGATCCAGAGAGTGTTGCAGAAGGCGTTGGGGCCCCTGGGCAAGAGCAGGAGTGACACCAGCACTGGGGAACTGGTTCATCATCCTCCCAGCTGACAGTTTCAAGTGAGATTTCCACCCAGGGCAGCATTGCCCCGGGATCAGGAAGGGAGAAAGTAGCCTCTTCCCAGTCTGTGTTCCCTCCTCAGCTCCAGGTCTCCCCAGGGCTGGAGCAGGAAAAGGGGTAGATAGCAGGGAAATTATGCCAGAGGTCTTAACCCCACTGGAGAAGATCAGACTAAAACCTACCCCTGTTCCTTAACTTTTGGGTGGGCAGACGGGAAGGGCACCACAGCCCTGAGCAAAACCCCGAGCTGGGTGGCTGGAAAGCAGCACATCCGAAACCCCTAACAGCATTTTGTGATGGTTTGAAGTTTGGGGCATTTGGGGGCTATTTTGGGGTGTTTCAGACGCATCTGTGGTGGTCTGGGCACACCTGTAGTTCACTGTGTTTCAGGCTGGTCTTGGGGTGTGTTCAATTGGAACTTTGGGTATTTCAGTCTCATTGCAGTCTTGGGATCATTCTGAATGGTTAGGGGTTTTTGGATCGGGTTCAGTGTTTTGTGCTGGTTTGGGGTAGTTTGGGCTGCTTTGGGGTCGCTCTGTCATGGTTCAGGGTCGCTTTGGGCTGGTTCCGGGTCTTTTTGGCCAGTCTTTGCTACCAGGAGCACCAGTGTAGCCACAAAGCAGACCCTGGCGAGGGTCAGGATGAGGCGGATGATGAGTGGCACTAGGATTCAAGTAAAAACCGCGCCCGGACCTGCTCCCTCTCTCCCCCCCCGGCCCCAAGACCGGAGCAGAACCTTTCACTGGGTCAAGCCCGCCATGACACTGACAGGGCCGCTCCCAGGACGCACCGCGCGGGGGCCGCCATCATAACGCACAGGTTACCGCTGCGCGCCAGCCGCGGTACACGCCGGGAGCCGTAGTCCTCCATAAAGTGGCGGGGAGGGCCACCAAAACCGTTCTCCGAGCGGCCGCGACAAACGGAGACTTACCGATGCTTCCTGCTCTGTGTCCCAGAGGAGCGGGAAGGGGTTTCCTCGCACACGAAAAATAAAAGTGCTTCAAGCTCGGTCCGTTTGTAAAGGAAGAAACCGCCGGGAAAAGCTGGAGGAGGGCGAATGTGCCTCGGCCACCGTTCGCCGTCTGGCTCCGGCCCACAGGGCCTCCGCCCAGCTCGACATGTCCCCGAGTGTCTCGGGACGGAGCGAGAGGCCTCGGAGCGGGAGCTGGGAAATTTTTCCCTCACTCTCCGGTTCCAGGCGAGCGCACAACCCGAAACCACCCCCCCAGTACCACCGGACGACAACAAGCAGCAAGGCCCCACCCGCGGCCTGACAGTCCTGCCCTCACCCTTTCCATTGGAGCGATCACCGCGGTTCTCCCTTCCCATTGGCTGAGAGTTGCGTCAATCAATGCAGCAGCGAGGACCTGCCCACAGGCTGGAGCGCTCTGCATTCTGATTTGCTGGCGGGGGACAAAGACGGGGGGAGCAGCTGTCAATCAGGGTGGGGAGGGCGAGCGGCAGCCATCNAAGCACAGGGGTTGTGGGTCAGGGACGGGGGCTATAGGGGGACTGTGGGGTAGGATCGTGGGTTTGTAGGGCTGGAACGGGCCGGGGGGTCTTGTGGGTCAGGGAATTGGGGATGGGGGAGGTGAGGTGGGTAAGAGGTTGTCGGGGGCTGTGTGGA